>CAUYLG010028712.1:0-54222 GCA_963573385.1 Cacajao melanocephalus
TAAAATCCCAAGCAGTCTGCAAAAATGTAAACTAAGGGCCAGGCATGGTGACTCATGTCTGTAATCCCAGCACTTTTAGGCTGAGGTGGGCGATTCAGCTGACGTCAAGAGTTCGAGACCAGCCTGACCAGTGTGGTGAAACTTCATCTCTACTAAAAATAGAAAAATTAGCCAGGCATGGTGGCATGTGCCTGTAATCCCAGCTACTCAGGAGGCTGAGGCAGAAGAATCACTTGAACTCTGGAGTTGGAAGTTGCAGTGAGCTGAGATTGCACCACTGCACTCCAGCCTAAGCAACAGAGTGAGACTTTGTCTCCAAAAAAAAGTAAATTAAGTGCTTTGTTAAGTGGATCCTGGATGCCATGCCTCCTGACTGGGTGAGAACTTACGCAGGTGCGTTCCCACTGGCATCAGCTGGGTGCCCGTAGGGGATAGAGCTCCCAGAGGAAGGACCAGGTAGCCATCCTTGCCATGCTGCAGTCTCCACAGGTGGCAGGGCCCCAGGTGAATAGAGGCTGAAGTTGAACCCCAGCAAACTACAGCACTTTTACAAGGAAGAAGGGCCTGACTATTAAAAAAAAAACAAACAGAAAATAGCAGCATCATCGATAAACAAGTCCCCACAAAAACCCCATCCAAAGGTCAGCAGCCTCAAAGATCTGAGCTGGATACACTCCCAAAAATGTAAACTAAAGAAATTGAAATTTTTAAATTTATTTTTATATACTTTCAAGTAGTTTCTCTTTAAAAATATTCAGGAGACTAGGTGTAGTGGCTCATGCCTGTAATCCTAGCCCTTTGGGAGGCTGAAGCGAGTGGATCACTTGAGGCCAGGAGTTTGAGACCAGCCTGGCCAAACCCTTTACTAAAAATACAAAAAAATTAGCCGGGCATGGTCGTGGGTGCCTCTAATCCCATCTACTTGGGAGACTGAGGCAGGAGAATCGCCTGAACCTGGAAGGCAGAGGTTGCAGTGAGCCGAGATTGCACCACTGCACTCCGGCCTAGATGACAGAACGAGACTCAAACAAACAAAAAAATTCAGTTATGTCAGCCCTTTGGGAGGCTCAGGTGGGCAGATCACTTGAGGTCAGGAGTTTGAGACTAGCCTGGCCAACATGGTGAAAGTCTGTCTCTACCAAACATACAAAAATTAGCTGGGTTGGTGGTGCAAGCCTGTAATCCCAGCAATTCAGAGACTAAGGCAGGAGAATTACTTGAATCCAGGAGGCAGAGGTTGCAGTGAGCGGAGATCGTGACACTGAGCTCCAGCCTGGGCAAGAGTGGGACTCTATATCAAAAAAAAAAAAAAAAAAGTTATTGATTCAAATTTAAATATAAACTACGAGTAATAATGAAAGAATATGAAATTTTGTATTGATTCATAAATATTCGGTTTTAATCAAATATGATGTGAAGCTATAAGTAAAATTATTGATGTTTGAAGTTTTTTTTTTTTTAATTTAAATCATAGTGGGGTGTGGATGGCTCATCCCTGTAATCCCAGCACTTTGGGAGGCCGAAGTGGGCGGATCACGAGGTCAGGAGTTCAAGACCAGCCTGGCCAACAAGGTGAAATCCTGTCTCTGCTGAAAATACAAAATTAGCCAGGTGTGGTGGCACACACCTGTAGTTCCAGCTACTCAGGAGGCTGAGGCAGGAGAATCGCTTGTACTCAGGAGGCGGAGGTTGCAGTGAGGCGAGATCATGCCACTGCACTCCAGCCTGAGTGACAGAGCGAGACTCCATCTCAAAACAAAACAAAACAAAAATTAAATCATATCACATTCACATTTTTTAAGTAAAATGAAACAACTTGAAATTTTAGCATAGAATGTTTATACGGTGACTAAAACAGAGGATTTGTATCATGCTTTATGCATGTTCGTTCTAGGCCTGCATATGTAGAAATGTAAGAGTGATTTGAATGTTTTCATATGACTGCCACTTGCACCTGTTGTGGATTCTTGCCAATTAGTAAGTATCTCTTAAATTCTGAACTGGAACACAAAACAATGGATATTCTGTACCGCTGGGACACAATACCTTATTATACAAGAGTCTATCAGATTTAGGCTAGCCGAGAGAAAGGATCTGACAAGTTTAATTAGTTTATCTTTTCTGGTATCTGAAAGCTTACAAGACTCAAACCCTCCTGGAACTCAGAAACCTTTAGTGTTTCTGAGACTGGGAACATGACGCCACTAACCATCAGGGCCTTCGGTTACAAGTCAGTGAGTGAGAGATGTGGAGCAGTCATTGTCTGGGACCTGAATGGAGTTTGTCACGAGAATGGATGCCAGGGTCACTTGTCACACCCTGCCAACACTCAGTCACAGATGTCAAGGGTTCGGAAGCACCCATGTGTTTTTAATACATTTATTTTGTGAGCATTTGATAGATGGTATTTTCTAAAGGTCAGGGTCAGGCCAGGTGTGGCGGCTTATGCCTGTAATCCCAGCATTTTGGGAGGCCAAGGCGGGCTGATCATTTAAGGTCAGGAGTTTGAGACCAACCTGGCCAACATAGCGAAAACTTGTTTCTACTAAAAAAAAAATCACATAAAAATTAGCTGTGCATGGTGGTGTGTGCCTGTAGTCCCACTGTTTGGGAGGCTGAAGCAGGAGGATCAACTGAACCTGGGAGGCAGAGGTTTCAGTGAGCCGAGATCACGCCATTGCACTCCATCTTGAATGACAGAGTGACACCCTGTCTCAAAAATAAATAAATAAATAAAAAACAAAGAAAAGTCAGGGTGTAGAACAGGGGCCTGTCTTGCCTAGGTAGAGTAATATTGCATTCAGACACTCATTCAACCAGTCAAGAAAATGTGGCCCCTAGTAGTGATGGGCAGCATTTAAAGCATTGGTGATGCCGCAGTGAATGAAGTGAAAGCCTTCCCACATGGATGTCTTGTTCTATGGGATGTGTAGGCAAACTGGAAAATGAAGTTATTTTTTTGTTTTGTTTGTTTGTTTGCGTTAAGTGTTTCATTTCAGAGGGAAAAAGTGACCAATGACATCTCTTCCCATATTTTTGCAGCTGAGCTCTTTGGAGAGGATTAACATTGTATGCTCTGCTCTTTAGGTAGAAGGCACACCCACTAGACAGCAACATTCCTTGGGTTCGCTTTTTTAAAATGTCCTAATTTGTAATCCTTAGAGCAGAGGTGAGAAACTAACAAGTAAGCCAAGGCTTTGAATCCCAAATAAGGCGGAACATGTTCCCAGCAAACATTCTGTATTCATGTGACAAGCAGGAGAATGTTGAGGGTGCGTTATATCAGGTCATTCAAGCATGGTAAAAACAGAAACCTTGTACAAGATTATAGAATGCAAAAATTGGAATTTACAAAAGTCAGTTTGCACTCAAATCCTGTATTCTTCCAAAGTGAGTTTTGATCAGCTTTGAGTTTTGATCAGGAAGGCTTTAAGTTCCTGGTTTAGGAATTTGAACTCTAGAAATTGGTGAGATTTTGTTTTGGTTTTTTAATGGGAAATTGGTTATTTAGGGAAAGCAAGATCTTCCTAAGAGTTATCTCACAGTGTTGTATGAAGTCATTATTTAATTATGAGGAAAAAATATTAATTAAACACTTCCAAAGCTAAAATTGAGTTATATCAGTTTTAGACTGATTAACTGGGGGGGGAGGGGGTGTCACTGTTTTGTTTTTGTTTTTTAATACTAATGGACGTGGTCTTTTCTTTCTAGGATTATTTTCTTGGCAAATAGTGACAAAAGAGAAGTTTTGGTTTCATACAAAAATTTTGTTAAAAGGTTGCTTCATTGACTGGGGGCTTACCAATTTTATGTTATTTTCTATTTATTTACTTATAAAGAGACCAACTGATTTTGGTCATTTGTTTCAAGATAATGAATGTATTTGTGAAATGTACTAGTGTTCCTAATTTGAGGTTCTTTTTTTTTTTTTTTTTGAGACGGAGTTTCACTCTTGTTGCCCACGCTGGAGTGCAACAGCATGATCTTGGCTCACTGTAACCTCTGCCTCCCTGGTTCAAGTGATTCTTCTGCCTCTGCCTCCCAAATAGCTGGGATTACAAGCGTGTGCCACCATGCCCAGCTAACTTTGTATTTCTAGTAGAGATAGGGGTTCACCATGTTGGTCAGGCTGGTCTTGAATTCCTGACCTCAAGTGATCCACCCACCTCGGCTTCCCAAAGTGCTAGGATTACAGACGTGAGCCGCCTCGCCTGGCCAAGGTTCTCAATACCTCAAATTCCAGGGAGACAGTTGACCTCTTTTTACCTTCCAGAAAGGGCTAGGCCATGGTAGATAACATGAATATGAACAAATGAGTATGAAGCTGTGTGACTCTATGCATATCATTACAGATTGCAAGTTTAGCATTCTGATGAGTTGACAAGTATCGGAAATGAGGAGAATTTAATTTTCCCAGCACCCTAATTAAAATGGGAATGTTTCTTTAGGACACTTTAGTACTCCGTTTTCTTCCCACTATGGTGCATTTACTACTGCTTTTTAATTCTTTTTAACATTAAGACTTTTTTTTATCAGCCCGTGCACCATAACAAGACCCCATCTCTACAAAAAATAAATAATACATTAAAAATTAGCCCGGTGTGGTGGCATGCGCCTATAGTCCCGGCTACTTGGGAGGCTAAAGAAGCAGGAAGATTGCAGTTCAAGGTTACAGTAAGCTATGGTTTCTCCACTGCATTCCACCCTGGGTGACAGAGCCATGTCTTGTCTGTAAAAATACAGATTAAAAAGAAGGTTTTTTAAATGGAGGTGATAAAGATGTAACATTTATAGTGATTGCTGTCTTTTGCTGTGTCTGTATTCATTTTATGTATTGTAGGACATAGCACATGCAATTCATATAAATTATCTTCACAAATGATTACTTATGCTTTTATCCGTTTGTCTACTTGATGCTACAGCCCTGGAGATTTGCTATGGTGTATGTTTTGAACCTCAAATTCCTCATTCTGCTCTGGGACTTATTGATGAAGTGTGACGTCAAAAAATATCAAAATTGCGCTTTATTTCCATGATGATTGAAATAACCACAGGATGCATTTAAAAAATTATTTATTAGAAGTCCATGTGGCAGATAATGCCTTCTAAAATAAGCTGACGATGTTATTAATACATAATCGATGGTCATTAGGAAACAGGAACTGTCTGTCAATCATTTGGGGACACGTGGAAAGTATATCCCATGTCCTATTGACAAAACTGTGGCTCCCCCACGTTTTATCTTGTTAACAGCGCACCCTTGGCCCATCACCTTGGATGCAAGGTGAGAACATCTTTGATGAGCTGGAGCTGTGTATAATGTATAGCTCAGAGAAAAATGACTCTCAATAAGGCAGAATCCCATGTTTTGTAAGGGTGGGGACAATTTACATTGCCTGCTCACTCTGGATACTAATATCTTGCCTACAGTACTTAATGGAGTTCTTCACCTTTATGAAAACAACAGGAAGGACCAATGGGGAACATTCCCTTTATAATGGAAACCAGCTGCAGTTCATCATAAATGTTCCTAGCCACTGTAGATGATCTACAGTGGGTTCTGATAAATCCTTCTGATTTTTCCAAGCACAGGAGCACCATACTGTGATTACAGTCACAGCTCCCCATTCTGGTCTAGTCTGGACTTCTTTGTTTGGTTGATTCTATTGAAATTTTCCTAGGGTCCCATGAATTTCCACAGTATCTATGCTGAGATTAGTGTTGTCTTTGTTTCTGATCTCTTATTGTTACTGTGTTATTTATAGATGATTCTCAGCATCCTCCTACCTAATTTTATAGGTATGTTTGTATCTATCTATCTATAAAACTTTCAAGGCCAGTCACGGTGGCTCGCATCTGTAATCCCAGCACTTTGGGAGGCCAAGGCGGGTGGATCACTTGAGGTCAAGAGTTCAAGAACAGCCCGAGCAACATGGTGAAACCCCATCTCTACTAACAATACAAAAATTAGCCAGTCGTGGTGGTACACACCTGTAATCCTAGCTACTTGGGGGGCTGAGGCAGGAGAATCGCTTGAACCCAGGAGGCAGAAGTTGGAGTGAGCCGGATTATGCTACTGTACTTCAGCCTAGGCGACAGAGTGAGAGTCTGTCTGAAAAACAAAAACAAACCAACCAACAAAAAACAAACTTGAGCCAGCATTTGTTGAGCAATTTCTTCTGAGACTTGCCATCTCTCCCTGACCACCCCCCATCCCAATTCCTTTGTACATTACCTAGCCTCTTGCTTTATATAAATACAGAGGCATTCCTGAATAATTTGCTGAGATCCTGGTACGGGAAGCTGGGAAGTGGGAGGAGCATTTAATCTGCTTTTATATGGGAGAGTTGTGTTTTGTTTGGGTCACACCTAAAGACTGACTTCAGAAACAATGGTTCACTGGACAGAACCATAATTCTTCTTGTGCCACGCTATTAAACAATTGTCAGCCCGGAGGAATAGCAGAGGGACAGTTCTCTTTTGACTTTCTCATGTGTACAGCATGTGGGCTCCATTAGACGTGGGCCTGGTCTCTCTTAACAAACACCACGGAGCCTTGGGGATCAGTCCATGTGAGGTCTTGCTTTGACGATATTGTACTGTTTGTTTATAAGGAGATGTAATTCAAAAAAGAAACTCGGCTGAAACTTTAGGATGGACCATATAACTTGGCTGCTTTTCTTTTTCTTTTCTCTTTTTAATGCATAAACCTCTCAAGGACATCACAGAAATGGTACCTGGTCATGAAATTTACAGTGTCTACACATAATTGCCAAAAGATAAGAAATCTTTAATGCAAATTCCTGGGGACCTTGAGTAAGGTGTGGACTGTGGAGAAATAGTTCTTTACTTCTGGGCATAGATGGCTCTGTTTAAATAGGAATTCATGATATGTTAATGGTATGATAGTTAACCTTCAGCTGGTGGGTCATAAGTCCACCTTGACCCTAAGCCAACTTGCTGACTACGATGATGATGATGATGATGATGAAAGTAGCTCCCATCATATTATAGTATCATATTACCAATGCTAATAGCTACCATTTATTTTATGTCTGCTGGGTACTGATGCTGTGTTAGGTGCTCTGCACAGATCCTCATGTATTTGTTTATCCTTATTCCTATGCTGTGAGTGGGATTGTCTTAGTTTTTCAGGAAGGGAAAATAAGGATAAAAAAAGTTATGACAGCTGCCTAGAATTGGAAGTGAAGCTTGTAGTCTGAATCATTCCTTAGAAGTCAGAATGCATGACAGAGGTGGTGGGCATCCTTTATGGCACCACCATTCCTTCGCAGTGAATCCATGTCATGTTGAAAAAAGTGACATTGTTTTCTCCTTTTGAAATCTGTTGGGCCTGCTTTTGACCTGTGATTGTGCCTGAGCAGCTCTTTTGTCCCTGTGCACGTGGTCCTTTAACCTCCTCCTACACCCAAGGCAGCAGAAGTGCTTATGGAGAGCCCAGCTCCTTAGGTTTATGTGCTAAGCCAGTTCTTTACGCTTCATTAGGAAGTTCCTGGCTACCTTCATGTCTCTAGGAGTGTTTGATGTAGCTCTTTTCTGGGTCTCCCGTCTGTGCTCCTGGGGTATCCACACTTTCAGACTTGCTCAAGTGCGACTGTGTTAGGATCTTTGTTTCTGGATTTGTAGCTTCCCTTCTTCAGGTCTAGCTGGTGTGAAATGGCTGCCTCTGCTTGCTGTCTTGTTAATATTCTCCCAGGAGACTCTGTCCAGCAGCTGGTGGCTGAGGTGGGAGAGGGAGTGCTTACTGTTGAAAATACGCTATTGGCCGAGCGCCGTGGTTCATGCCTGCCATGGCAGCACTTTGGGAAGCTGAGGTGGGAGGATGGCTTGAGCCCAGGAACTATGATTGTACTGCTGCACTCTAGCCTAGGTGACAGAGCAAGACCCCGTCTCTTTAAATAAATACATTAATTAATGTTTTTAAAAAAGATGTCATAACGGCCTAGGTGACAGAGCAAGACCCTGTCTCTAAAAATAAATAAATAAATATTTTTGAAAAAAAAGATGTCATAACAGTATAAAAAGAAATGAATAGGCCAGGGGTGGTGACTCACGCCCGTAATCCCAGCACTTTGGGAGGCTGAGGCAGGCAGATCACTAGGTCAGGAGTTCGAGACTAGCCTCAATAACATGGTGAAACCCCATCTCTACTGAAAAAAAAAAATTACAAAAATTAGCCAGGTGTGGTGGCGTGCACCTTTAATCCCAGCTACTCAGGAGGCTGAGGCAGAAGAATCCCTTGAACCCAGGAGGTGGAGGTTGCAGTGAGCTGAGATCACGCCACTGCACTCCAGCCTGGGTGACAGAGCGAGACTTTGTCTCATAATAATAATAATAATAATAATCGTAAAGAAATGAATAAAAAGAAAGCCACTCCAATTGTATTTCTCCTCTGCAGATTTTTTTCTTTTAGTTTTGCATTTCATCTGTGATCGAATGTGTATGTATTTTTGCATATATACTTGCAAGCATTTGTCCTTTTAACTCTAGAAAAAAAAATCTGTGATTGCAACTATACGTTTGGGAATAACGGATACTATGGAAGAACAATTCTCACATCTCAGCTTGAGGCCCCACTTGGGATACCACAATTTCTAAAACGCGTTGTATGTGGCCCATTTTCCATATATCTATCTCTCTACACACACACACATATATATATATATATAAATTTATAATGTGGGGGTCTCGAATCACAGTTATAATTCACACTTTTCTCCACCAATTCTGATAAACTGCATTAAGAATTTTTCTGTGTAAGTTACATTTTAGATCAATAATGCAAATTGAAGACCTAGTATAGGCCAAGTCCTCATTATATCTGAGTAGGGCTTTAAGAAAGCAGGAACTAGGAAATACACATCCTCCTACCCGGGATAAATTACAGATAGTACCAGTTGGTTGTACAATTACTTTTTAAAAATTACTTTTTTGCTGCTAATGGGGCATCTGTCTTCATTCAACAAATATATTTTAGTCTCTGGTAGATACTGTGCATCTCTGTTAGATACAGAGCATTCCATTAGATACAAAGTATTCTGCTATTCTGATCTTCCTGTTGGAAGATCAGAGTTACAGAAGTCTACATTTGCTCTCAAGGGACCTTTAATCTGTTTGGAGAGATCTCCTTATTAATTCATTTATTCAGTAAATTTTATTCAGAACCAACCATATGGCAAACCCTAGTCCTTATGCTGAGGATTCAGGATGATAATGGAGGCAGATGCAGCCATACAGTTGACTTCCTCTGGACACCAAAGATGACATGCCCCTGTCCTTGGCTTCCCATCCAGCATATAAGGCATTTATGGCCTTCTACATGACGCATAATGTAATGAGAACCATCAAAGAAACTGGACAAAGGGGATAGGACGGGAACTCAGGAGGAGGGGATATTGAGATTTGCAGACCTCCGCTTCCTAAGGTCTCACAGATAGTCTGTGATAGCAGATAGCCCTGGACTGCTATGGGAGGTGACAGCCTGAGAAACAGTCATTCTTAGATGCCCATACTCTGCTGGTCATAAAAGTAGGACCTGAAATTCTTGTAGCCTGAAAAGCTATTTGCAGCTTTCCTGGAGGGCTTTGAAACACTATCAAACAATAAGGAGAAAGAAAACAATGTTTAGCCCTGCTCACCTCTCATGGGCTGGCATAATTTCTTTGGGCCATGCTCTGTCTTCATCCCTTTGGCTCTGCTTTCCTTACCTTGGTCTTCTTGGGCAGCCATCTTCCACACTGCATAGCAAGCCAGCAGTTGGGGGAAACGTGGTGTGTGCCTGTAATCTCAGCTACTCAAGAAGCTGAGGCTGGAGAATCACTTGAACCTAGGAGGTGGAGGTTGCAGTGAGTCAGGATCGTGCCACTGCACTCCAGCCTGGGCAGCAGAGCGAGACTGCCTCTCAAAAAAATAAAAACACCTTGTCCTCCCAGCAAGCCCAGGACAATAGTGATTTCTCTTTCCCCAAAGTTCCACTCAGTGCCCAGGGCTTCATGCAGATTGGACAAACCTGAGTCATGTGGCCATCTCCGATTGGTCCATTCAGGGCCATGTGCTCACCCCTTTATTTAGGAGGTGGGGTCAGACCCCCATGAAGTGTGCGGGAGGAGAGGAGTTGCCCAAAGGTGAATGGGGAGAAGGGGACATAGTTGCAGGACAGACAAGAACAACAAATGCTCATTAAGGCCATGCAGTGATTAAACACCTCTTAATCAATCCTTGTTGACTGTAGTTGATTTGTTACTTGTGTTGAGGTTATCATAACTTTGCAGAGACTTTGTGACAGGGCAAAAGTGAGAATCAGAGAGAGAGAGAGAGAGAGAGAGACAGAGTGAGAGAGAGCGAGAGAGTGAGAGTGAGAACAAGAAAGGGCCACCAGTCCATTTTGTTCCACTCAAATGTAGATTGTAATTTTTAGCTTTGTAATTACTGATGAGAAGAATGCCCGAGGAGGGACTTCCCAGAGATTTATCTGCCACTTACCTGGAGTAAGTAGAAGGGATATCAGCTTTCCCCAGCACCCCTACCTCCAGTGAAGCCCGCTCTCAGGCTCTAGAAGTCTCTGCCTTGGGATGGATTCACCAGTGTGCTTCTCAGGCTGGCCAGTGTGGAATCAGCCTCGCTGTATTTCATCCTTTAAAAATACAGCCTGCTTGCCATCTCATGACTTTTCCCTTAATGCAACAGAGAAATATGTGTTTGGCTGTTAAATCTTTTTTTTTTCCTTTGCTGTGGAGCGTGAAATATACATTTATCTCTGAATGGTTTGTTTCTGGCCACCTGCCCTAAGTGTATCTGTGAATACTGTAACGGCGATTCCTTCTTGGGTCTTGATCATTATGAAGTGACATTTGGCATTAATTTGCTCATCACCACAGAGGGCCCCAGCGACAAGGTGAGTTACAGCCCATAAAGCAGCATTTCTCCTGGTGACTGGCCTGAAAGCCTATTTTGGGCCACCACATCAGTGTGGTGAGAGATGAGTTAAAAAGTTTTATTCTTACACATGTGGAGGAATTATGCCTTCCTGAGCCACGCTCAGGGGATGTCAGCGTTTTCCATTGTTGGTTTTCTTTTTAATTCCACTTAAATTATTCCTTTTTTTAAAAAAAAATAATTTTTAGTCTTGGAAGTGGCATATCACGTTTCTTCTTTTTTAAGAGAGAAGGAGGAATTCCTGCAGATCATCAGGGATCAAGGCTAACTGGAGCTTTGGAATGGATACGGTGCTACTCTCAGCTGAAAGCACAAATCACTTGCATTTCGTATATGAGATTCTTCTTGCAGCACTTTAGAGGGGTGATAGGCAAGACTTATCAACAACAGAACACTCACCCCATTTCTTGACTCATTCGTCAACGGGCAGGGTCTGTACATGTGGTATGGTTGCAATGTTTGTTGAGAGTCCCCATGCCCGCAATTTCATATGTTGAGACAGGGTTTTCTCATGTTGCCCAGGCTGGTCTTGAACCCCGCGGCTCAAGTCATCTGCTCACGTTGGCCTCTCAAAGCGCTGGGATTACAGGCATGAGCCACTGTGTCTAGCTTGCCCTACGATTTTCACCTATGAATTAAACCTTACCCATGGTGGGGCCAAGGCTGGAAATATTTCACAAAGGCTTCATTTGAAAAGTGGCTACAAATAAAAGGGAAAATATGGTATTCCTTAAAAAAGGGGGCATTCTATTTTCCCCCATTGATAAGTAGCACAAATTTGAGAAAATATAAATTTATATTCCTTAATAATCAAATCTCTGTAATGTGTTTTGCTGTTATTATCCTGAGTTACCATTATGGCAAAGTGTAGTTTATTCTGCTCAGGGGTAGCCATAATGAGATCCTACTGAACACACGGAAAGAGGTAACCTTTGTGAATGAAATTGTAGGGTCACTACCTGGACTTGCTGTAGCTCTTACAATTATTTATTTATTTATTTATTTATTTTTCTTAGTTTTAGACCTTAAAAGCATTGGAAGGGCTTCATACGTTGCTTACACAGAAGGTTCACCGCAGAAGCAATTATTATTTGTTTAATTCTTGGAAGACATCAAGAGCATGGTCCAAAGCTGCATAGTTTGCAAGCAGGTGGACCCAGAATTCCCCTCCAGGCCTGGTGGATGCAAAAACTGTTTACTCGTAATCTACTGTTTCCTGGGACTGGTTTCTTGGTTAAATGCATGGAAGAGTGGATGGACAGAAAGACAGATCAGTTCTCCACAGGCTTCCCCAAACTGGCCAGGTAGAAATAAGCTAAGCAAACAAACAGCTTGCCCATTTTATAGTTTTCTACAAGTCACATAAGCCTTCATGTTGTTTATTTCTTGGTTTTAGATTTTTTTTAAATTACAAAAGAAATACATGCTTATCTGAATAATTTTTAAAAATTATAGCCCCGTCTAAAGGAGACATTAAAAAAACCTTTTCTATTCCTCCCTCTAATTCTATCCCCCTGAGGCAACCATGATTAGTAATTTGTATTTCTTGTACATCTTCCTTCATGTTAGTATATATGTACATACATGTAAGATTTTATTCTTGTTTTCTGAAATGAGTGGACACATACTCCATCGTCTCTGGGTAGGATACGGTGTATGCCCTTCCAGGCTAATATGTGTGTACAGCTTTAAATCATTCCTTTGGATAGCTGTGTAATATTCCACAACCCAGAGAAGCAGCCTGCAGCTGGCTGAAGTATATATATCCAAGTGGAAGTAAGAGCTTCATGCATAATTTCTTGATTTTGACTAAGAATCTTTCTTAATAGACATGTCAGACATGACTTGATGCTGCAAGGCATAGCATAGGTAGAAATTTTTATGTCACAGGTGGGCCTAATTAACCTTGATTAATGTTCTGCCAACCTGCGTAGACTAGAGACTTGGAAAGGGACACTCAAGTTAACCTGGATCCCATGTTAATCCCAGCTCTGTGTGCAGCTGCCGCAGAGTCATGCTGACGGCTCCTGCAGCAGCCGTTCTGATTTGACTGGGCTCTTGCTGCCCTGTGACATATGGTTTAACACAGTGAGTTATGAGTCAGGGAGAAATCAAGACTTTAGCCACCAATTTAACAAACTGGTGACTAGGAGATCGGCACTCCAGCGTTGCCATCCTCATCCAAAGCGATAGCTTTATCTAAAATTTATTAGCCAACTTTGAACCTGTTTGCCAGCTCACTAATGGAAGCGTTTTGAATCAATCTGCTCCTATAATTTAAACAGCATTTTCAGTGTGTATTGTCGAAGCAGAAAGGAGTTGCAGCTTCTGGCCAGTAGAATTAATTATTTATTATCCTTTTCATGCATACTTTCTGAGGCCGACATATCTGAAAGTTGCTTAGGCTGTTTTAAAACACACACACACACACACACACACAGGCTGTAATTACTTTAAATTATGTTTTTAAGTAACCAAGAATATATCTGGGGAGGCTATTCTGTGCCATCTTGAGTTTTCCAGTGACTAATTTGAAAAATGTCACTGTATTAGTTTTCATTTACATCTGTCAGGAAACATATCTATACATACGGATTTTTTTTTTTTTTTTTTTTTTTACTTTCACCAGATATTTTTTGTAGAGTGTGCATTTAATTCACATTTACAAATTGGTTTCTGTTTTTAAGTAAAGGTATTTTTTCAGCAGACATGATGTGTATGATGTCATATCTAACTTTTGATTTCACTCACCGGTATTTGATGTTAAGCCTCAAAATCATCAAATATTTTTTTATGGGCACTTAATGTATATAAATCTGCTTGGTTAGTTCATAGAAAAAGTCCCCTCTGATTGAGGTAATGCTAGCTTTTGCACTTTCTCCTAGCTATCATTGTTTGGACAGCGATCCTCAGGTCTCTTCTGTTTTCACATAGGATGATAGGAGGTCAGTACTTGTTCACATGTCTTGGGAACAGAAGTGCTGGCCACTTTGGTTTCAGGCCATCTTTCCAAGGAACGTGGTATAGCAAAGAAACTTGGAAGGTAGAGATAGTGTCTCCCTCAGGAGTAGAGGACAGGATTGCTTTCTTTCCAGAATAATAAAGACAGTGCCTCCTTCTAGGACAAAGTTTTGGCAGGTTTGCTTGATAAAGGTTGGGATTTCTAAGCTTGGGGCTCCTCAGCGTTGACTGGGCTGTTCTACATCATGTGGAACCTGGGCTGTTTCATATCATCCCTGTGAAACTAGGGGGCAACGGGAATCAATGCAGAAATAAAGCGTATGCTGTTTGCTCTGCCATGAGTAATAAAGTCCTCTGTATCTGATCCTGGGGTCTTCTGTTTTCTGCTAGCTTCCTCAAAACTTGGTAGCTACCTCTTTAACTTACAAGGAAGAGGGTGAACATGTAGACCCTTCACAGTTTGAAAATCACCTGATTAGTAACTGAGATTATAAAAAGGGAGGAATGAAAAAATTATGGCCTACAGGCTAACTGCAGCCTGTATGTAGCCTTTTAATTATGACCCATTAGAAAAAACAAAAATAAACAAACTCCAAAGAAGGCAGTGAGACAGAGACCATACGTGGCCCAAAGATGCAGGTACTCAACTATCTGGCCCTTCACAGAAAAAATGTGCCATCCCTTCCTTGTTTTTGTTCAGGTCAAATAGTTGCATTGAAAGGCCTCATCATCTTACAAATGAATCGATATTTAGTGGTTTGAAAATACATTTGTTTAATTTGGGGTGATTCAATATCAAATTAAGATTTTTAGATTTATTTTCTAGATCTCTAGAATTACATCAACATTAAGCTAATTACTTTAAATTATGTTTTTAAGTAACCAAGAATGTATCTGGGGATGCTATTCTGTGCCATCTTGAGTCATATTTTTTAAACAGTTACCTACCTTTGATGATTTCATATGTTATCCCATTCACAGATGGTTGTTTGGTCCACCTGACTTTCAAATCTGTTGTAGTCCTGGGAATTTTGCTTACGTTGAAGGAATGAGTGCGTGTATCTTGTCAAAGGAAATCACAAGTCCATGTAAACTCACTCTTGCTTCCATCACCTTGTGCTTTGCAACATAACCACGATGTGCTGAAGTTTCACATTATTACATCCTACAAGCTTGCTCACATGTGTCACCTTCCTGGGTTGTTTCAGCATTTGATTATCGTTGGAAATCTCAAGATCCCGGAAACCAACTATGAAGCTTCACAGCTCAGAATTCTTCAAGATCTAGATTGAGGCAGGGAGCCCATGTAGTAATTCAGTTCAACATCTCGTCTTCTTGCTTTCCTTATAGGATGATAGGAGGTCAGTGCTTGTTCACCCCAGTGAGGTGGAGCCTCTGGGCTGGGAGGTTTTCTGTCATCCTTGAGTTTATCTTTACTTCCTGGTCATTATGCAAGTTAATTTTTCTAGTACTGAGAAGAATCACATGAGACTCTGCCCAGAGAGGGCGTTGGGAGGCCTGGCGGAGAAGCAGTTTTAGCATCATCCAGACTTCTCTACCTTACAAGGAAATATGTGAGGTGGGGTGGGACACTTTGACAGTACTCACACAATCCAGAGATCATGGCGAATGTAATGAGTCTGTCACTCCTGTCTGGCCTTATGTTTTCAGGGATAACTTAAAAAGCATTGCGTGCAGCCAGGTCAGGCAGATGGAGGTTCTAGTCAGGCTGCATGCCTCATCAGCCAGGAGACGACAGGTAAATCAGCCAAACTTTTGGAGTAACAGGTAGCTCATCTGTAAAATGTGGATGTTCCATTTTAGCTATAGCTGCGTAATATATTACCCCAAAACTCAAAGGCTTAAAACCGCAACCATTTTGTTTTATCTTCTGATTTCTCTGAGTTAGGAATCCAGGCAGGGCTCAGCTGGGTGACTCTTCTGCTCCTTGTGGTGTTGACTGGGGTCAGTGAGTGGTGCTGTGCTGGAGGATGAGTTGGACTGGCACTCAGCTGGTCCAGGATGGTCACCCATGGGTCTGGCACCTTCACAGGGATGACTGGGATGCTTGGCTTGTGGGAGTTCAGTCAGGGTGGTGGCAAAAATAATAAGGGAAAAATAACACAAGTAAACAAGTTAGGCGAATTCCCCACATTTCTTTGTTTCTACTCTAGTTTATTTAACTAAGGGGGCAAGGCTGTCTTCAGCCAAGAAGTATAGAAAAAACCCTTAGGCCTTCCAAAAGGGTTTGAGACTATATTTTACAACTTTCTTTAGTATTTTTCCCAGAATATTTTTGCCACCACCTTGACTGCACTCCCACATTGGCTCAACTGGGGTACTGTCACCCAGAGACCTACACGTGGCCTTCCCTGCATGGCAGATGTAGGGCCATCTGATTTCTTCCATGGTGGCTCAGGACTCCTAGGGTATTCCAAAAGGAAGGAACTAGAAGCTGCCAGTTTCTTATGGCCTGGCTTAGAGGTTGGCAGAGCATACCTGCTGTGGACTAAGCAGTTACAAAACCCACTCAGATTCAAGGGGAGAAGGTAATGCACCTCACTTTCTGCTGGTAGAAGTGACAAAGAAATTGCAGCCATCTTTAATCCACCATAGCACGTAATAATAGCATCTCCCTCATTACCTATAGAATAAATCCAAACTTTCTGATGATTAAGTGAGATATCATGTAAATTACCAAGCTCCTTGGACAGGCAGTGGGAAAAGTTCAGAACATTCCCATTGTTATCCATAACAACAGTAGCAGTAATGCTAATAATAATGATATTAATAATAAAATGACAATGTTGTTTTTAATTCAACACACTGTATGCCATTTGTTTAAAATCAGAAAGGACTAATTGGTGAGGAGCAGGGTAATAGTATCATTTGAGTCTGCCTTTCACCCATACATGGCAACATCCTTAACAGCAGTTAGGTTGATGATTTAGGAGTGCTTGTCATCAGGGTCTCATCTCCAAATTCTGGGACATCACAATAAATGGTTATTAATTATAGGAGGTTTCCCCCCCACCACCCTTGGTCATCTCCTTTATTCATCACTCCTTCATCTCCACTCTTCTAATTCTAGGCATTACATTTTACCTTCGTCAGGACAAAGTCTTTTAACTGTTTCTTCACCTCCCAAGTCTTTCTCAAGTCCGTTCTCTTCCTGCTGTCTACTGCCTTCCTATAGTATAGCTCCAATTGGCTTCATCCTTTTAATTGTATCCTATTCCAAATTTCCTAGCCTCCAGCTCTTCTTTGAATTGGTCCTAGCCTAGTTTCCCAACCTTAATCCCCGTGAGGTTGAACTAAGTTTCCCAAAGCTGATCAGTGTTTTGGGGTGGTATGGGATTCAGAATAAATCACTTTTTTATTGACTAACTCTGATCATAAGTATGCTTCTGTGCAAGCCTGACCTCCACTGTACGAGGCAGAGAACAGCATGTATGCAGAGAGCTCATTCATTCAATAAACATTTATTAAATCCAAGCCATGGGGATCCATAGGAGGAATTGAGAGCAGAGTTGTGGAATGATCAGATTTGCCTTTCAGGAGACCATTCTGGCAGCCATGTGAGAAAGGAGGGTGGGGAGACTTGCTGGGAAACAGCTCTAGTCACCCAGGCACAAAATGATGAGCTCTTGAGCAAAAGTGGTTGCAGTGAGTACAGGGAGGAAGAGGAGGCATTTTGAGAGACGCTTGGTGAAATCAGTAAGATTTGGTGAGCAACTGTAAAAGGGATGACAGGCATGGTTGATGGAGAAGGAAGGATAGAAGGCTAGTTTGCTGCTTCTGGCTTGGACAGTGGATTGTGTAGTAGAACCATCCCTGAAGATAGGAGGAGTCCTTTTCAGTCATACTGAAGTCAGGACGCCCGTGGGGCACCCAAGTGGAAGTGGTCCATTGGCACCTGGATTTAGATCTGGCACTCAGGAGGGATAGACAGCATAGAGGTTGGCCAGACACAATTATATTGGCGTGTTTGGACTGGAGAACCCAGCATCTAACTTAAAGAGTCTGCTTGTCTTCAAAATTGCTTAGGTGTTTTCAAACAAATCCACTCCCAAAACCTCAACAAATTCTCCCATTATACCCTATATGTTGGCCAAAGTGGAATCCCATCCTGGTCTCCCCAAACACTGCTTGCTTGTGTTCCTTTCCTGCTCTTCCTTTTGATTGCAACGCACTCCCCATTTCCATTTGCCGCCCTCCAGTCCCTTCATGTCTAGCTGCTGCTCATACTTCGAAACCCACTGGAGTTTAAGATTCCATCTGAAAAGAGTGATCACTGTTCCTTCCAGCTCTTCAAATACTTGTTCTTGTTTTTGATGGAATTTATCACTTGAAAATGCATATTACAGTAATTTCTGAATTTATTATGATTCTCCTACTGAGTTGTAAACTCTTCAGGTTAGAATCCTGTTGGATGTCCCTCTGTCCCCAAATTCTTGAATAAGTTATGCAGAACACCTAGAATTATGCAGAGTTAGTACCTCCCTTGACCTGTCCCTTTTCTGGGTCAGTTTGCCTTTCATGATTTTGGCACGAGTGTATCTCATTTCATTCTGGCGGACACATCCAGTGTTCATTGTTGCTCAGAGTTCTAAGTCCATATGCCTTAGAGGCAGGGGTTATTTTCTAGCTTGGTCCTCTGTGTTGGCTTCAGGCTTTACATCCTTCCTGGGCATGTTCAATGCTGGTTTCATTTCTTGGGCGAGGGCCCTAGGATCACCTTAGAGATCCCACTCTGGACATGTCCCCACCGTGGTGTTCCCTTTTGAGAAGACAAAGAAATTTACAAAATTCTTTCTCTGTTAATGCCTTGTGAGTGCCCAAGTGGCACTTCATGGAAGTATACTGAGTCTCTGCTGCTTGCACAGATAAAATATAACATTCTCAACAGTGGTAAGAGGCCCTTTCCCTTCTCTTTGGCTCATTTTTAGTTTTTATATTAATTTCCTGTGCTTCTGGTCCATGAGTCCTAAGTCATGATGTGAGTCAGTTCAGTTCAGCAAGCACTGAGGTCCCATGATATAACAGGTTTTTTTTTTTTCCTGAGCTGTGGGCTTGGCCTGCAGACATATTTTGTTCCCCCCCCCATGCCCCCTTTTTAAAAAGTTCACATAAAAATCTGGATTCTTGGTTTCCCTTAAAAAACTGGAAGGTCTGGGCCCACCATGGTGGCTCACGCCTATAATCCCAGCACTTTGGGAGGCCGAGGTGGGTGGATCACAAGACCAAGAGATCGAGACCATCCTGGCCAACATGGTGAAACCCCATTTCTACTATAAATACAAAAATTAGCTGAGGGTGTTGGTGCCTGCCTGTAATCCCAGCTACTTGGGAGGCTGAGACAGGAGAATCGCTTGAACCCGGGAGGCGGAGGTTGTAGTGAGCCAAGACTATGCCATTGCACTCCAGCCTGGGTGACAGAGTGAGACTTCCAAAAAAAAAAAAACAAAAAAAAACCCAGCATGGCAGGCTCCCAGTAATCCCATGAATCATGTGTTCTGCCTACCCTTTTTAGAATGGAGGGTGGAGGAGGAAAGTTTGACCAGATCAAGCAGATTGTCCCCATTGGTCCATTTTGAAATCTTCCTTTTGGTAACTGTCCCTTAAGACAACACTTTCAGCCCCAGGAAAACCCAGTAAAGGGCACTCAAGTTTGGGTGAATTTCTTCATTTTTTTTGCAGCAGGTCTGACCACAAAGTGGGACCTGGAGTCCTTCTGATGAGGAGGTGCAGCCTCTTGGCGAGGAGTGCCCTGGGGGGAGGCTGGACTTCTGGGCTCTGCCATGCCTCTAATCTACTGCCCAGCATCAGCCTTAGCCCACACACCCAAAGTTCTTGGAGTTCATTCTGCTTTGCATTCATCTCAGAGTTAAGCCTTCTGGCTGTCAGGGGTTTCTAAGATAGACTGATAGTATTAGCATGCTGCAGTTATGAAAGCCATGTTCATACACCCTAACCCATGAGTAGTAGTGAGTGGCCCCGGGTGGGAAGCACAGGTGATTTGGAGCTGGCTAGCCTCCTTTCCTTGGCTCTGACTGTCACCAGCTGTTAGACTTGGGGTAGGTTAGTTCGCTTCTCCCACCCTCAGTTTCCCTATTTCTCAAATGGGGTCATAGTAGGAGAGAATCAGAGTTTATGCAGGGCAGAGCACTAGCGTAGTGCTGGACAGAGAGTGATCACCTAGCAAATGGTGTTGACCACAATATTAATTGTAACCAAAGTGACACGTACAATTTAATCAGGCACTGTGTGTCCAGAGCGACGTCAAGGAATGATGGACAAAGCAGGGATTTTCCAGTCTCCCGATGTTTGAGCCCTGTGCGAGCCCCGCTTCTCCCTTTTCTCAGAACCGCCGTGAGCCACCTCAAATCCTTGTGGAAGTAGGTTGGTTATGAATTATGAATAATTAAATAAATAAACTCCGGCCCCGCGGCTGAAGTTGGGATCACATTGAGAAGATAGAAAGTCCAGTGTTTGTAGCTGCAATCTCTCGGTTGCTTGCCTGAATTGTGCTTTAAGATTGTAACATTTTAGCCCATTAAAAATAAAACCCTGGCTTTATGCCCACACCTGGAAATTTGGTGAGAGACGAGGGGCTCGGATATTTACAGCCTGGAAGTTTTAGGGAGGCTTTTATGAACTGGGCCATCTCTCCTTGGTCCCCATTTTTCTTTGCATCTCCGAACTCTCATTAATTTTTCACAGGCTTGTGATGGATAGTTTTTATTTATTCACGTCTGAGGTTCTGTTGTGTGAAAAGGACTCATTTTATAACATTACATATTCATGGCTTGGGATGGATGGGATAAGGAACTTATTATTAATGTGTCACTGTGGGAAACTTACTCTAGTTCATTTGCGAATCTTGTTAAATTTGGTGTGGTCAGCAGAGCCGGTGAAGTTTTGGATACATTCTCTTCACAGAGGGCAAAGAGTTTGCCGTTGCTTTTCCTTGATTCAGTAAAACAAGTTTAAATCTTATTTAAATCGTTTGAAGTAGCAATTTGAAAGGAGAAGGAAAAAAGGGGGATGGCAGAGGTGAAGGAGAGAGAGAAGCTCTGATTTTCTTGTTGAATAGCCGTGTTTCCTAAGCATTCTGTGAGTTTTTGGCCAGGTTTGTGTAAGGGATGAATGATTCTGTATAAAGTGATGTAAGGATCCTTTCTTTCCTGCCCGTTGCCATTTCTAGCATTTTCTCCCTGGGGCAAGTTGCAGTTTTCTCCTTCTATGTATTCCTCCTTCTGACCTGTGCTCTGGATTTCCAGGAGTTCTCAATTTGGAGCTCTTACTGACACCACCGAATTCCTTGCCTGGGACAAATAGACGGAATATTAACATAGCATCTTGTAAATCAAAGCAGGGCGGGGGGTCGGGGAGGGCACAGTGGGGAACCTGGCCCAATCTGCTTCCGTATGAGCTTGGTAAGGAGGAAGCATATGTTGCACTTAGTTCTCTGCAAAGGCAGGCACAGCTCTCTGGCAGGGACAGCGTGTAGGGTTTGCAAGATTTGTGGGGCCTTTTGATGTTTGCATGGTTTGGCTTGGCTTGGGACATGGCGAGTGCTCACTGCAGTTTAACAGACTCCTCCGGGTGAGAAGAAAAGCGAGATAAATCCAGGAATATGAATACATTTTGAAATCTGGAAATTAGACAAAACAGTCATCAGATTTGAAGAATGTCCAACATATTATGAATCATAGCACCCCCTTTGCTAACACCGTGGAAAATTTTAAATATGGAATTTGTTAATGCTGACTTTGCCCACCACGGGGTTAAAAAAAAAAAGTGAATTTCTTTTTGATAACCAAGGTGATGATCTGATGAAGTTGATGATGGGGTGTGAACGGTGTGAGTGGGGGACAAAGGAATGAAATATCCCTTAAAAGGCATCCTCAGATGATGTTTCCATAATGCAAAACATTTGTTTCTCGCCGGGATCTCATTGGCGGTCCGCTGGTATTATATTGCCATTTATATTGGAAAGGCAGGCAGTGCGAAAACTGTAGTCTATTAAGAGTTTGTGAGTGTGTATATGTGTATACAGTGAAATAATATCTAGTGTAATGTGAAGTGACAGTCAAAATTACAGCTTTTCTCTTGCCGCAAGGGTACTTCTCTGCCAAGTATAGTAATATTGTTGTAGCAGTGTTCAAGGTTGTCAGCAATTCTGGCTTACTCTGCAGAGAGCCATAATAGTGTGTGGAAGGAAGGAGCTTCCTGTCAAGGGAAATACTATAATTTTGATATATATTTGTTGGTGCCAAACTGCAATTAAATGGGAGGTGTTAGAGGAGGGTTTTATTTAACCAGCTTGAATTTGTTAATTAATTAGCAACAACTTGTATTTGGAGTGCTTCAAGAACAGTTCTATGTTGTTCTCATAACTTAATTTTACACAACTGTCTTTTGTTTGCATCTTAAAACGAAATACCACCCTCCACCCAAATAGTGTAGAATAAAAATTTTCAACCAGCAAAAGAAGGAAAAAATAAAAGATCTTGAATAATCTCATCGATGACATCTTGTTTTGGGGGCATTTCCTGGTCTGTTCGTGTTTTGAGTTCTGTTTTGATGATCTGACAGACATGCACTATTTCTAACATCATCGATTATATGATTTAACTTACACTTTTATTAGTTTGCATTTATGCTGTGTGACTTTTCAGGTGACTAAAGAAAGACAGCTTGTCTTAAAGTGTGTGTGTTTGTGTGTGTGTATGTGCATACCTGTGTTTTTGTCTGTAATAAGTGTATGTTTTAAATTGTTTGGAAAACACTAGTCCATCTCTGTTGTATTATCTGAGGCATGCTAGCTCATTACTTGGGATAGTGACAAGTTTCTTGGTGACAGCTCCTCCTCCCATTGTCAGGAAAGACTGAGGATGTCACCAGAGTTCACTGTCAATGGCTATTCGGATGAAAAATACCTTCTTTTTGAATAAGTAAGAAAAACATGGGGGACTGAAATTGCAACAATATATTAGAAGCGCCAAGGCAGTTATGTGTGAAGAAATAAGGAACAGAACAGAAAGATTGTTTTGTTTTAAAAAGGGCTATTTAAGAGTCTTGAAAAAGAGTATGTGTGTAGGGGGACACCTCCCTCTCATATTAAGTATTTTGCAAATTAAGTGAGTTTCATTGTCCTATAAAATATGAATCTAATCACGTTTTATATGATCATAAAATGTGTCTACTTTTGTCTCTATCTTTCGTGAAAAAAAAAATTCCCAAAGTATATTATAAAAAATAATTAATAAGCAACTTTTCATCATTATTTTCTGAGGTTATTACCCTAAGAAATCAATTTCGATTTCTTCAGTTTGAAAGACTCATTTGTGATGGGGTGTTTCCAAAAACAGAGTCGATTAAATGCTGTATGGAAGCCTTCATTCCCTAAGGAAAATGCCTCTGCTGCTGGCAGTGATTTATCCAGAGCCGTCTCGCCCATTTATGCCCCATGCCAGGAGAATGTATGGAAAATGTAATAGAGCTCTTAGAATCCAGTGTAGTAGATTGGTAATAGTAAGAAACAACAGTTGTCTTCATATTGTTGAAACAAAAGTGAGTTACCCTTGTGTCTTCCCTAGAGAAAATAAGTCTTTTGCTAACCCTCCTGCCCGACCTGAGTGAATGTATCAGGAGAGACGGGATGGATCTATTTTCCTGATGATTGGTCCTGCTGTCCTGGGACCCAGATGAGTGCATAGGGAAAAGGGAGGAGAAATTTATTCCTGGAAGTATCTCCTCATGGAAAACAGGAAACCACAAATGAATCCATTTCACCTCTTTCTGATCCTCTGTAAAAGTCATCAAAATCACTCTGTTCTCACCAGGCACTGGAGTTTCGTTAGCTGAGTCTAGGGTGTTCCAGGCTGTTGCAGCTAATCATGGCCGTCTCTACCCAACTGGGAGAACACTTTAGCTGTTGTGGGATTTCCATTTAAATTAAGTATGTTCTTCAGGTCCTGTTTATTAAAACCAGTTTTCTCCCCCACTTTTAAGCTACTTCATCGTCCCTTGCTGGACATGGTTGACATTACAAATAAATATTAGGAATGGCAGTTGGAATGATAGCTAGTACATAGATTTCACCTGTTTTAAGAATAACACATTAACAGTTTGTGACATTCAGCAAGGATTGCAATAACTTCTGAGAACAGGTAAGAGAAACAACCAGTCACTTGATCTGGATTATTGATACATCGCCTGTAGGATCTGTGCTAGGCTGTTCTTGCACTAGCTATAAAGAAATGCCTGAGACTGAGTAATTTGTAAGAAAAGAGGTTTAATTGGTTCACAGTTTTGTAGGTTGTACGGGAAGAATAGCAGGGTCTGCTTCTGGGGAGGCCTTAGGAAACTTACAATCATGGCAGAAGGCAAAGTGGGAGCAGGCAAGTGATGTGGTGACAGTGGGAGGGAAGGAGAGAGAGAGAGACAGCGTGGGAGGTGCCCCAATTTAACCCTTTCCCCGTTTAGGAAAAAAAAGTGCAGCTCACTGCCAGCACTCATTTCACTTTACATAACACACTCTTCGAGGCTTAAGCAAATATGACTGATTTTCAATGTGAAAATAAAATATAAAAACAGTTCTTGGAATTATTTTGAAACAAAACTAACATCAGAATCATCTGAATCATCAGAGTTGTGTATTTTGGAAACATCGGATTCATCACGTGAATCTTCCACCAACAATTGTTTGAGCATGATGTAAACATCACATGTAGGAATGGTACCTTTTCTAGGGTTTGACATTTTCATTAATGGAGAACTACTATATTTTGTAAATGGAAATACCACTACTAAAAACAGAATGCTATAAATAGAATGATATCCTTTGTTTCCAAAGTCGGTATGCTAGAGTGAGGTGAAAGAAATGATAAAAGTGAGATATTTCACGGCAAAGTTATCACAGCGTTAACACTGTAGCCGCTAATGCTACCGATAGGTATTCTTGGGGTAAATGGGACAAGGGTCAGAATGACCAGATCTCCACAGATCTCACTTGCTACTGTCAAGACAACACCAAGCCATGAGGGATCGGCCCCAATGATCCAAACACCTCCTACCAGGGAGATATTTCAAGATGAGATTTGGGCAGGGACGAATATCCCAACTATATCAGAATCCCAGCAGACTTGGTGGGTGTAGGTGTAGGGATATCTTGGAGGGGCTAAGAATAGCTTTTTCTTTTAGTTGATCAGGAGTTTCCTCTTACACATGAAAAGCTCCAAAGTCAAACTAGCTTATGAGGAAAGGATCATTACTGGCTGACAAAATGCAAAGTTTTGTGCAAGAGTCAGCAAAGTTTCTCTGTAATGGGATAGATAATAAATATTTTGGGGCCTTGCAGTCCTTGTTGCAGCTACTCAGCTCTGGCCTCATACTGCAAAAACAGGCAAAAACGATATGTAAAGGATCAGGCATGACTGCGAGAAACTTTATTTATGGATACTGGAATTTGAATTTCATATACATTTTCATGTGTCACAAAACATTATTCTTCCCCTCTGCCCCCAACCATTTAAAAGTGTAAAGCATTTTTAGCCTTTGGGCTGTACAAGAACAAATGGCGTGGTCCAGATTTGGCCCAGTGGTTATAGTTTGCCAACCCCTGTTTAGAGTCTGTTCAGAGCTTAAATACATCATTGAGGTCCCCTCTTTATTTAATTCCCTTGGTTTCCATGATCTTTTATGAGTTATATTCTTCAAAGAGAAAATTGTCACGGTGTGGTGGCTGGGCAAAAAAAAAAAAGGAGAAAAAAAAAGAGAAAATTCTCTCTGAGTGGGGATGCTGCTGGCAGACAAGCACTGTCGCATCTTAGCTTGTTCCCCCAGTGACAAGATGCTGTTTTCTCCACTAGCCTTGGCCCAGAAGCCACAAGGAGAACTAGGATTGGCCTAGTTTGAGGCAGATACCCATCCCTGAATCAGTCATGACCCTGGATGATGAGGTTCTCTGCAGCCTGCCAAGTCAAGGCTGGAGATCAATTCTCTGCTTCTCCACAGAGTCTGAGAGGCCTCCTTCCCTAAAGGAACAATGAGGTCCATTTTGGCAACAGGAGGCACCTGGGAAAACATTCCAGACAGACAAATCTATAGCTTCTACCGTCAATCTGCTGTGATCCTTTTTATGGTTCTAACATTGCAATTTTGTTTTTGCATGTTTCTAAAGACATCAGGAAGGGATCTTTTCTGGATGTGGCTTCAGAAAGGAGCATGTTGAATGGTCTCTTACCAGTAGCTGGCAAAGAACAGTTCTTTTGTAAATTGCACTGCGTTAAGAGTGGTCCTATTTCCATCCCATAAGATACCTGCCTTGGGTTATGTTCCCTGGAAGCAGTGGTCAAAGTAGGCTTCTTGTTCCACTGATTTGGTGGGGGCAGGATGCTTTCAGAAAGGGAGTGAGAAGAGTGGCTTAGAACAGGGAAAATACGGCCCAGCATTTTGTGAGGCCGAGGTGGGCGGATCACGAGGTCAAGAGTTTGAGACCAGCCTGGCCAATTTGCTGAAACCTCGTCTCTACTAAAAGGACAAAAAATTAGCCGAATGTGGTGGCACGTGCCTGGAGTTTCAGCTACTCACGAGGCTGAGGCAGGAGAATTGCTTGAATCCGGGAGGCGGAGGTTGCAGTGAGATCATGCAATCCCACTCCGGCCTGGGCGACAAGAGCCAGACTCTGTCTCAAAAAAAAAAAAAAAAAGAAAGAAAAGGGAAAATGAAAATGGCCAGGAAGGATGTGTCTCAGCTGTAGATCAGCTTCAGCTTGATCCCACAGGAAGCTCTGGAGTGTGAATTGTACAGCAGAGTTTGTTCTGTCTGGGACAAGGGCCTGGGTGACCAATGGCAGTCTGTGCTGAGCCAGTGTCTGCTGGGGAAGAGGGCAGCATGGACATAGCCTCCTAAGTTGGGCAGGAAGGGGAAGCTGTGAGATACCAGCTAATTCTCACAGCTTCTGGGTGCAGGAGAATCTGGGCTAAGGAGACACCACTACAACGTGCCCATCTTCACCAGAGACACTGCTCTCAAAAATCACTCCATCCATGCAAAGAGGAACGATGCAGGCACGGAAATTCTCTGCAGTTAGGGCCAGCACCGTTAGTATTTACTGACATGCTCCCCGTCCCCACCCCCAAGTGCAGGTGTACAGATCGACATCCAACCTTTCATCCTACCCTCAGCTTCATACCTGCTTTCCACTCTCTGACCTATTTACTTCGATGGAGTCATTTTCAAATAACTTTTGTTTAGTGAAACTCAAGGATTTTCAGGATGCTGCGCTAATGTCTTCCTTTTTTAATTGAGTAAATATATTATACACAGCTGGGTAGGTTGTTTCCTTACTGGCCTTACTGCTACAATTCAAAAATGGATACAATTTTCCTTAACTCACATTGGATGAATGTGGCATTTATTCCTGGTTTCCTGTGGCTCTCCTCCTTTAGAAAACGTTTTTACGTGGATGTTCTTGAAGTACTTCTTAAGACACTGAAAAATTAAAAAAGAAAAAAAAAAAGAAAAATCCCTTTCCTCTCCTCCAAACAATGGTTACGTAGTGACAACAGTGGGTTGAGCTAAATTCAGCTACATCAAGGAAGAGCAATAAAAGGAGATGGATTGTTCTCTAAGCTTCACTTTATTGGATATTGTAATTGACATATAGTTGTCATTTATAATCATCTGTCCATTCCTGTGAGTTGGGAGCAGTAAAGTTAATTGTGGCAGCTCATTTGCATTAATCTCACCTCTGAAGGGTACAGTAACCCATTAATATCATGTCATGATGAATTATCACAAATAACATTGAACATATTGATTAATGATCTCTGAGATTTGTATCTCGTTAAAACATTTTGTTAGCTCTTTAAACTTTTATGCCAACAACCATTGCATGTCGGAGGGGTTTAGAGATCATCTGAGAGGTGGTGGTGGGTGGTGGTGTACATTGTGGGGTCACTGGTTTAAGGGGTTGGACAACCCAGTTCCCACTTTGATTTTCTTTTTTCTTCCGGAGCCAAGTACTTTTTCTTGGTAAACTCCATCTACTTTTTGCAGGATGGTGGCTTCTTCAAACAGTGGCTTCTTTGATTGTAAGGTGGCTCCAATTCTCAAATGGAATGATTTTTGTAAGATTTTAAAAAGTACCCTTTCAACACCTTAAGAGTTGGCTTTCTGAACCTCTTGCCCACCTAGGTATGCCTGCTGCTTTGAAGTGCCAGAAGTCATCTTTGTCTGTTACATCATCATTCTTAACTTACATGTTAACAAAAACATGAACATCGGAAGAAATGTGTTGTTTGAGATGAAATACCATAATTTCCAATGTCACTTAACCTCTTGTTTTATGAAATGTCATTACTCTTTTCTTGGGTACTCTCATCTTTGAGGTGTTTGCAGATTTTGTCTCCTCTGGACATTTCTACAAGACCAATCAGCAAACTCAAGCAGAGAAATCATCATACTAGCCACACACACTATGCAGGCATTAATAAAATGATAGTGAATTCTTGGCTGGGCACGGTGGCTCACAACTGTAATCCCAGCACTTTGGGAGGCTGATGGGGGCAGATCGAGTTCAAGACCAGCCTGACCAACATGGTGAAACCCTGTGTCTACTAAAAATGCAATTATTAGACAGGCATGGTGGCATGTGCCTGTAATCCCAGCTACTCAGGAGGCTGAGGCAGGAGAATCACTTGAACCTAGGAAGTGGAGGTTGCAGTGAACCGAGATCGCAACCCTGCATTCCAGCCTGGGTGACAGAGCGAGACTCCATCTCGAAAAATAAAATAAAATAAAAAATGATAGTAAATTCTCTTTAACCAAGCCCTTTGCAGAATTTCCTGGTAGAAGTTTAAATACAGTAGATGCAGTAAAGAAAAAGGTTCACATAAGAGTTGAATTACAAAGCTTGGTCCTAACAGCTTTTTCCTTTATCAGTTGCAAGAATGAGGGTATTTGACCTTTCAAACTTAAGTATTTCTTCCATTATGTTTAGTATTTGTTTCGCTTTCTCAAGATACATATTTAAAAAGTAGCAAAATGTTGAAAGCAGCCTCCTCTGCTGTCTATTTAGGGAAAATGGAATTGATCTTTTGAAAACAGGCATGCATGTAATGATGACATCATTAATGCTTGGCTAGCTTGGGTGGTCTTAAACTCAGAGGGCAATTCTGGGGCAAAATGCATTTGCTTCTGCTTTGTTCATAGACTCAGCCTTGGATTGATTACTCTCTCAGAAGGGAAGGATTGGGGCCAGGCAAGGTGGCTCATGCCTATAATCCCAGAACTTTGGGAGGACGAGGTGGGAGCCTCACTTGAGGCTAGGAGTTTGAGACAAGCCTGGGCAACACGATGAGACCCTGTCTCTACTAAAAAAAGAAAAAAAAATTAGCTGGACTGGGTGGCACCCATCTGTAGTCCTTGAGAGGACTACTTGGGAGGCTGCGGCGGGAGTATCACTGAAGCCTAGGAATTCAAGGTTATGGGGAGCTATGATTGTACCACTGTACTCCAGCTGGGCAACAAACTGAGACCCTGTCTCTGAAAAAGAAAAAAAAAACTAAATTAGAAGTGAGGGATTACAACCCTCATGCATATCAAGAAATAAGCTCCATGAAGCCACATAGGATGGCTCAGCACCAGAACTGGGTCTGACTGTTAAGAAAAGTCGAGTTCATGATGGCTGAACATTGTTAGGGGTAGATTTTGCAATTATGCATTGTTTGTGCCTTTAGCCAGCAGGTAAGGACGGTGGTACCATTCTGACGGACGCTCGGATGCTTGGTTTTATGGAGGGGTCTTAAAACAGTAATCGGTCCATATGTGCAGCAGTCTTTGCACCTAAGTAGCCAAGGACAAAGTAGATTGCTTGCTTCAAGAGCCCTTCCGTTTCTCTTCTTTGTCAGGCCTGTAATGTTCGTCACCCACTGAGTATTTAATATTTGTGTTTTCAAATCAACGAACAAGCTTTCTGTCTCCCAGGATAGTATCTTGCAAAGCCAACCTCTTTATTACTTCACCAGTGTTAAGGCTTTATTACCTGCGACCTGAAGCCTGCTAGTGAATTATGCATGTTAGAACTCACAGCACCATCTCTGCCCGCTCTTCTGCCACCTTTTTGGGGGTCCAGAAAGTACTCGAGTTGTGTTCCTTACCGTCCATGGCATTAATCCTTATTCATTTTTAAAAATCTGCTAACGGAAATATTTCCATTCAGCTCATTAATCAATTGTGATTTTCATTCCCTTGTTTTGTAAAAGCTGTTGCAATAAATACTTTTTTCACAAGGCGAAAATCCAAGAGATGGATGCAGCCAGCGTAATTAATTGCACTCAGTTACAGGAGATCAGCAAGTTTGTGAGATTCACATGCTGCTGTACCATATGGTTGCCCAGTAGGCGAAAAATTTGATTAATGTTTTGAAGTAGATTTTTTTCAGCAAATATTACAGCCCCAGATGAGGTGGGGTTTTTCTCCCCTCTTTTACTTTCTGGTATTGTTAGACTTAGCCGAAGGAAACAATCCCCTGATTTAAAGCTTAATAATATTGTGATTCAGTGAAGACTTAACATGCAATGAAAATTACATTTCTCTCCTCTCTTGTGGATACAGGAAAATAATACATTATGTCTTCGTTTGCAATTAAGGAAAATGTGATCATCGGTTTCTAAAACTTGATTCTTGTTTTTTTTTTCCCTAAGAAACATAACTGTGGTTTTAATTGATGCATTTTTGATATGATTTATAAGCAGTATATTTGGGCAGACTCTTCAAACTAAACGGAAAGAGTAAAAAAAATAAAATACAATACAATGAATCCATGAACAGCTTCTTTTTCATTATATACCCCATACCTATTAGACCATCATAAATGTAACTATAGGAGTATCATAGAAAAGTTTAAAGCTGTCTCTGTTATGCTAAGATATATTAGTTTCATAACCACTCAATATATTCAGAGTTAATTTATCCATTATCTTTTAAAAAAGTGTACTGCAGATTTTAAAATCAATTTTATAGATTCTTTTCAGTTAGAAAGTTTGTTTTATCTTAGCAGCTCTTGGTCATACTGGACACCCATTCTCTTATGGTGCTGCGCTTCTGACTTTTTTCTCCAATGCCTGGTAGGGAATTAGCCATTTGGTAATATAACAGGACAAGCTTATGGTAGGCCTGACCTCAGCATTCAAAAAAACAGCATGAAATTTTAAAAACATGTCAGAACTGGCAATGGACGCCATAAGGACAATAAAATAAAACACATTTCTCTACTTTGGTAAATGATGCTTCGCGCTTCCTATGGCATAACTTTTTTGTTTTTTTGAAACTGTTTTAAATTTCTAATTGCCTAAGCAATATATGACTCTCCTTCAGTCTTAATGTCTGTTGAAATGAACGATTAAATTACCTCAAGCAGTTGGAGCGTCTTCTTTATGCATCAGCCTTGTTTTGAATCCTTTTTTGAGTTTTGGCTAATAGAAAATTTATCCAGAGCCACAAAAATTATCTGCAACTTAGACCCGGTAGTCTACAGAGTTACTTAGTTCAAAAAGAATTGTGTTATCATCATCAAGCGAAATAACAGTATATGCTGTCATCTCTGAGATGTCACACGATTACTGCTTTTTAAATTTTTTTCTTTGTGTCTAAAGCAGTTTAAGGGCTCTAAGTGCACTCTGTTTTCTGATAGCTTAAGGAGAGACCGGTTCAATCAAAATACAGAAGAAAAGGCCAGAGACCAGGCCAAAACGCCCATCTCCTCTGATTTTTGATTCATGATATAAATCTTTAAACAAAGAAGTTACACTGTTCTTGGTACCTTCACTAGGTTTCTAATTTTTTTTTTCCTAATCTTTAAAAAAAATATTAAAGGTGAATTTTGTAATAATTAGACATAGCACAAGAAGTGTTTCAGTAATGGCCTGTTTTAATGTGCCAATCCAAAGAATCTGGCACAGCCTTTCTTTCCTGAGTTTGAGCTGGAAAGTCTGTCTTTCCTTTTTATCAGGTCACTCCAAACAGATTTTGAGTAAAGCAGTTTTAGGGACACCATTTAAGAGAAGCATTTCCCTAAGATTACCTAACATTTTGTTTTTCTTTAAGTTAGCCATTTCCAGGGAGCACTTTGTAACTGTGCAATCTTAGTAATGATTTTTTGAATGGCCACTACATTCAAGACACTTTGTGTGGTCACCTCCAATTATGGACTGGGTTTTTAAATGAAAAAAGGAAACACGTTTACATTTTTATTTAATATGGTAGGTGAAACATGAACAGTATATGATCAGTTGGCAGGAGGCAGTGCGTTGAATTATTTATGAGTTTACTTTTTTTTTTTCTTTTTGCCTTAACAGCACATACATATATGAAATTCATTACCAAGTGATAGGATGAGTAACTCAGAGGTTCTGTTGAGGGCCAGGAACTCTGGTAGTAAAAGTAACATTAAACCTATTCCTAGTAATTTGATCTAGGTTGGCCTGATTTTTGTTGTGGTGGCAACGGTGGTTGTGGTTGTTGATTTAATGGAATTCATTTGGAAAGAGCAAGCTTGTTCGCAGGGCAGTGTTTTCCCTGCAGACACTGTTTTCCCAGTACTTTCTCTTTCCTTAGTCATGGGTGCTTTCCCATGATTTCACCAGGACAATTTTATACCGATCCCTTATATTTTAGAGAAGCCTGATACATTTGTAAGGTCTCTCTTTATATTCATAAATTTTACATCCCTAGACATAATCCTTTTTGAGAGAGAAAACTCCCAGTGTCAGTTTCCTTTGACGGAACCTCCTCTGATTTCAACTAACCACAATGGGTCGTAATCAGCGCACCATTGCTCAGATAAAGCAATTCACCTGAAAGTGTCCGTCAGTTACGTGAGGGCTGCTAGATCTTTTAAGTGGGGAAAAAATCCAAACACGTTTAGGAAAAAGAAAAAAATATCATCCTGGGTGGGGCAGGAAGAACAAAGAAGATATTTATCCTTGGGGTCTTCCAATTTGAGATTGTTGAGTATTGCCATGCAAAACTAACACCCAGCAGGAAGGTTCTGCTTTTCTCACAAATTCTCCGTTAACACGAGGCGTGCCAGCAGCTGGTAGAGCGAGAGTCAGAGCACCGGGCTGAAATGGAGGGGAAGGCAGCCCTGGCTGGAAGTCTCGCTGGGAACCTGAAGCGCTGGAAGGTAAAACTTTACCTAGTGCTGGCAGCGTCACTTTGCCAGTCTGTTTCTTCCCGAGCTTCGGGCCATGCTGATGTTAAAGTTGAATAAATGAGAGCTAATGATTTTTTAAGGCGTTTTTAGTGATTTGCCTTGGGAATGCTAAGTTGGCAAGAATAAAACCTAGGCAAGGAGAGTTGATTTTTGATGACCCAAAGAAGGCATGTCCTAGAGTGCTTTAGTAGAGCTCGAATAGTCTAAGATTGTTCCACATCAGGGAAAGTGTACAGTTATCAGAATTACTTACTAATGAAAAAAAGGGGAAAAAAAAAGATTATTACGCTGCAGGGCAGTGGGAAGGAACACGGTAGCAGCTCCACAGTGCATTGGTCTGAGAAACCCTCTCACTTGCATCCAAGGAAGCACTTTTCCCAAGAATGAGTTCCACTGTCTTGCTCTGACCAGTAACGGGAAAAAAAATAAAACTCCCCTAAAGGTAATTTAGTCACCTAATGAACAAAGGGATAAGTAAGAGACCCAGGTTTATATACACAGATTCCAATTGTAAAATCAAACCGATTGCATTTTGTCAATAAACAATATTTAAAAGTACACCATTGCACTCTTGTTTTCTTTTATGCTGGCTAGGATGGTCTGATTCTTTTGAGGAGGTCGTGAATAAAATAATATGGTCTGTAGAGAGAAATGCTGCTCGCTCGATAGGTGTTTCTGTAAACGTTTTACTGGTCTACAGTGTAAGTCAGTACGTCGCAAATTCAAGAATGTTCACTGACATTTTCAGTAGTCACTTTTTAAAAATTTTCCTGTGCAATGCGTTCATTGTACTTTATTATAATCAGAAGTACATCAACCCATGAATTTAGTTAAGGGTTTTTAATGTCACTCTTTATTAAATTTTTACTGTGTAATTCATGGGTACGCACACTTTTAAGCATTTTGATTTATATATCTTTCTGTATCTTTTCTGCCTTCTGATGTGTTTAACTAATGACGGTCTCTTTAGTACATAGCTCTTTGAGGTTTCTATACTGGGGAAGTTTCATCCGAGGCCTTGGAATTGGTCAGACAAAACTCACTTGGCAACATTTACTTAGAGAGCACTCTGAGCTGAGCGGACATGTCAATATCAGCCCCCATGTTTATTTGTAATTAAAGTTAATATGCTTGAGAATGGCTTTACCATTAATCTAGAAATATAGAGTCGTTTCCTGGTGAATGATGTATGACAGTTTTCTTTGTGCTTCCTCTGAAAAGAGAATTGTTCTTGTGGCATTGTTACAGACAACAGCTTTCCTGTGGGACTCACAGGCTCAACTGTTTCAAACTCCTGTTGTTCAGTAAATCTGTCAGAAGGGTCTGCAAGGGACCGTATTTATGAAGAGAGTGTAGAGTGGTCAGTCTAAAAAGCTCCTTAGTGTAGTACTTTGAATTTTAAATTACACACATAATTCAAAGGTAATGTAACTTGCCGTGTCGGACTTTAGTCTATTCCGTTAAATGGAGAAAAATGACTGACGTGAAGGATGACTTATTGATTCTTGGTGGGAAAATGACTTCTGTCATATAGGAAGTATGGTAAAAGGAATAGCTTAATTATTTAGGGAGCACTTTTCAAAATATGCTTTTACAGCAGTACAAATTGTATATGTACAGATGGTACGACTAGGTTCTTTTTTTTTTAATACTTTCATAGAAAAAAGTTATGAGAAGGCTTATATTATTTCGTTGCTTAAGGCAAAGTTTAATTTCGCTTAAGTTCCTGTAAGACTCACTAAGAAAGATACGAGGAGTGATGAGAAGTTTCTTAATCCTTTAAGAAATGTGACTTGTTCTAATTGCCATTTCTTATTTACATTGTACCTGGGCTGGAGTTAGGATGCCTTGGCTGCCAAGTTTACACAATGTATTTTTTCTCTGTCTTTCTTCTTTTGGTTTATGATGTTTTTCAATAGTGTCGTGAACTCCCTTAATCTGATTTCATCAAGTAGATACATGGGAAGTTGAGATGACATATTTTAATCTGGCATTTGAAGAAATATTCATAAAATATCAGATAAAATATTTATTTTGGCCTTTTCCTTCTGATCTCTCTTTTGATTCAGTGTGTATTCTTTGCTTAAGGACCACAGCCTAGTGTTATTTTGACTGCATTTCACAGCGTTGGCAGCCTTTCAGATAAACAGCATATTTGTGGTTAATTGGTTGAGCATGTTCTATAATTATAATTATATTAAAACCTTAATGTGCTTGAACGTTTGCCCGCGAAGGCCACTCACATGAACTAAGTTATGTTTCTGTCGTTATAACTGAGCTGGCTGGCGGCTGCCACTCAGCAATCCAGGCAGGACTGGGAACCTGGGAAAACTGCAGAGGCTTCTTATTATTTCCGTCTGAAACCGCTGTTTGGATGGTTTTAGAAGCTGACCATGAAAATTGCCTTCTGGTTGTAACTCGGATCCCCAGGTTTCAATCTGTGGGCTAACGTTTCTTCGGATTTTCAAAAAGGATTGGCTTGGCTTTTTATCAAAGTTACGCAACGGCTGTAAAAAAGAAATAAATAAAAGGAGCAAAATTAGCACTTTATCAAGTTTGGGGCATATTTCCAAGGCCACCAGGGAGCAAGGAAAGTCACCAAAGACCACTCCTTGGAACCAGGCAAGAAGCCGTCTATGCAGTGAGCCGAGAGATCTGAGGGCCACCAGCCGAGGGAGGGAATTCCCCTTTTATGCCTTCCGGATTGATAGAGAAGCTTGGTGGACTTAGCAGCTGGGAATCCCAGATTTGTCTTTTCTGGATATTGGGTCAACCATAAGATGCTACCTGTACAACAGTCAAAGTCAGAATCTGTGAACCACCTGCGTTTTGTGTGGCCCATGAGATGAGGATGACTTTTTACCTTTTTTTTCTTTTCCTTAAGACAGTGTCATTCTGTTGCCCAGGCTGGAGTGCAGTGGTGCAATCTCAGTTCACTACAACCTCCACCTCCTGGGTTCAGGCAATTCTTCTGCCTCAGCCTCCTGAGTAGCTGGGAATACAGATGCCCGTCACCCCGCCTGGCTCATTTTTGTATTTTTAGTAGAGACAGGGTTTCACCATGTTGGTCAGGCTGGTCTGGAAACACTGACTTCAAGTGATCTGCCCGCCTCAGCCTCCCAAAGTGCTGGATTATAGGTGTGAGGCACCATGCCTGGCCTGTTTTTACCTTTTTGAACGGTTGAAAAAATAACAACAACAAAAGAATAATATTTCATGACACATGAAAATAGATGGAATTCACATCAGTGTCTATAAAGTTTTACTGGAATGCAGCCATGCTCATCTGTGCATGTATTGTTTAAGCCACTTTCACACTACGGTGGCAGAGCTGAGTACTTGCAGCAAGGACATTGTGGCCACCAAAGCTGAAAATCTTTATTGTCCGTTCTTTTACAGAAAAACTGTCCGGGCACAGTGGCTCGCGCCTATAATGCCAGCTCTTTGGGAGGCTGAGGTGGCAGATTATGAGGCCAGGAGTTTGAGACCAGCCTGGCCAATATGGTGAAACCCCATCTCTAGTAAAAATAAAAAAATTAGCCAGGCGTGTTGGTGCGCACGTGTAATCCTAGCTACTTGGCAGGCTGAGGCAGAAGAATCACTTGAACCCGGAAGGCGGATATTGCGGTGAGCCGAGATTGCACCACTACACTCCAGCCTGGGCGACAGAGTGAGACTCCGTCTCAAAAAAAAAAAAAAAAAGGAGGGGGGAAAGAAAATGAAAATATTTGCCACCCTCTGATCTATATGATGTCTTTCAGTTTCTGTCTCTCACCAGACTGATGGTGCCAAGAGGGCAGGGGCACCTCCTATCCTATCCTAGAGTGTGGTCCATAGTAGGAGGTATTGGTTGGATGAATGAATGAATGACTGCATCAAAGCTATGAGTACAGAGATGTCTGTCATTTTCTTATCTTTGGCCTAACAACTGAACACGCTTTATAAAATTTGAAAATCTGTTTCCAAGCATGTTTGAATGGATTTTTATGATCTTTTAATTAACCCAATAAAAAATGGTAACAACACAGCAATTTTTAAAAAATAACAGAGCCAAGTATTTTTTGTAGCTATGCATGCAACCCACATGACACCCACATGTAGTACTTCTATGGTCCAAATAATTATCTCTTGGACTTTGAATGCTTTAAGTTAGGATTTACTTGAAAGATTATGTTCTATATCATTTTTATAAAAAAAAGGAAGAAAAATAAAGCTCTTCCTGAATTTATTTACATGATGGAGTAATTCTGGCACTGCTAAATAAGGCAGGAAATTCCATTAAGTTTAAATATGCTGCCCCTCCCCTAAAGTATTTGGAGGGCTTCGTAGAAGAGCCATGTAGATTCAGACAGATCTTATTTGTAGAGTGGAATGTGCACTTCATTAAAATACTTTGTAAGGTATTCAAGGATGGACTAGGATGGTGAGGAGTCCAATTCAGAATCTTCAAGCCAGTGATCCAGGCCAAAGGTATCCTGCCAGAGTGTTAGGAAGTTTCACAACCTCATGGAGACTCCCCACCCCCTTGTTGGACACACTCTGGAAAAGTCACCATTGTTAAAACACGTGCTCTAAATGAAGAGAACCCCCTAACAGGCTTTGTATGAGCAACATGGCTATTTATTCAACTAGATGCAGGTGGGCAGAGTCCAAAAAGAGAGTCATCAGAGGGCAGTGGGCTAGGAGTTGGTTTTATAGGTTTGCAGTAAGCAGTGGAAAATTACAGAAGTTACAGTTTAGGGCGGTTTTTTGCAAGCTGGGAGGGGGTTCTAGGGTCTGGAGTCTCAAGGTTGACCAAGTCCAGTGGCCTTATCAACTGGGGCAGGAATAGGGAACAATAGAGAATGTTTCAGAGTTAAGTAGGCTCTGCAGGAGTTGATCATTTCTTCCCCTTTTCATGGTCTTCCAGTTGGTTCAGATTTTCTAGGAACGCATCTGGAGTGTCTGCATCTGCAGTGTCCGTGCAGGTCACAGAGGTTACCATGGCGTAGTCCCTGGCTCTGTCAGTCGGCCTAAAAGACATTACAACCATTTCTTTTTGGTTCTTTGCTCCTGGGCCCTTCTTGGCCTGCCCTGTCAACCACTTTAGCCAACAAGGTATCTGAGCCTTTCTTTCCTCTCTCTACTTAGATCATATTCCTCCTGGATTTGGGAGTCCTTGGGACACTAGCCACCTCCTCATCCATTCTTGCTGTGTGGCCCCAGGCAAGTGGCCTCACCCCTTTGAGCCAGCAGTTAACTCCACTGCAAAACAGAGAGCGTACACCTACCTCTTGGTATTGCAGCAAGAATTAAAACGGAGGATATTTGTAAATCTCCCTGGGAGCTGGATGGCACTTAATAAGCAGGTATTAAGGGTTGATTCTCTTTGCACTCTGTCCTGCCTCCTTTTGCAACTGAGTCCAGGGATCTTTAGAAACAGAAACGTTCCCTGCTCTTGTGGATCCCCTGGGTTAACCCAGCATCATTTCGCTGGGTTACATGTCCTCTCTTCTCTCCTATGTGTCTTCCTTCTTTCTTAGGGTGGTTCTAAGCTCTGTGGATCACTTGTCTTCTCCTCTGAGCAGGAACTGGGCAGTTGGAGGTTCTTTCCCCCCGTCCCATGCTGGTGGGAGAATTGTTCAGTAGGTCATAGAGTGGAATCTCCATTCCAGTCTGATCTGGTCAATTCTGGTCGGACTTCATCCCAGCACAAAGGATCCTTTGTTTTTATTCAAGACTCCTAAAAGGTGGCCGGGTGTGCGGTGGCTCAGGCCTGTAATCTCAGCACTTTGAGAGGCCAAGGCTGGCGGATCATGAGGTCAGGATTTCGAGATCAGCCTGGCCAACATGGGGAAACCCTGTCTCTACTGAAAATACAGAAATTAGCTGGGCGGCTTGTTGCACGCCTATAATCCCAGCTGCTTAGGAGGCTGAGGCAGGAAAATTGCTTGAACCTGGGAGGCTGAGGCAGGAAAATTGCTTGAACCTGGGAGGCGGAGGTTGCAGTGAGCCGAGATCACGTCACTGCACTCCAGCCTGGGTGACAGAGCGAGACTCTGTCTTGGAAAAAAAAAATAAAGACTCTCCTGAAAGGTGATTCACAGAATTCTTAGGATCCCTTCATGTCTAGCAATTTGGGTTTCCACACAGCCCCACTGTGCCTTCTCCCATTTGTCCTCTGTTGCTGATCCCTGGGTGCGACAGCTCCCCTTTCTCCTTGTCTGGGTTGCTCAGATGGAGCCATAAGGATTCTCCCTGCCACAAGACCTGACTTCCTTCCATGAGTTCCTAACCACTTGTCTAGTTGATTCTCCTCTGGGCCTGCCTTGGCATCTCTGTGCCAAGCCCAGTGCCGGGGTTGGAGTCTCAGAGGCACTGGGACATATTTCTTGATGTGGAAGAGCTTGCAACTGCTGAGCCCCGTCTACTCAGAAAAATGTTGTCCCTGATCAGCCACTGCCTGGAACCCACCCAGACTTCCGCTTTTCCAATATTGCTGGCTTCTACTTGTTCTGTTAGATCCTTATTCTATAAGTTCTGTTGTGTGTGTGAGTCCCTCTCACCAAAACAATTTCCCTGGTCATCCCTTATTTATGCTCCTTGATGCAGATTTCCATTTTACTCTTACCTCATTGCATTATAAATATCTATTTGTGTATGTGCATCTCCAGGCTGCAAGGTCTGTAAAAGGATAGTTGAAATACAGCTATCTATTGCAACTCTACTAATGTGACTCCATGATGGGATAGTTGGATATAGCTTTATGTTCCCAGCAGGAAGGAAGGAAGGAAAGGAGGCAGAGAAGGGTGTACGGAGACAAGGAAAGGAGGGGAAGGAGGGAAGAAGAGAGTTTGGTCAATATTTGTCAATTGTGAATGAGTCACTAAATGAACAAACAAATGAATGAATGAACAAATGAATGAATGTATGAGTGGGTTGAAAACAAGATTTGGTCCTAAGGAGATACGTGACTTTCTACTTTTTCTATTTGGAACTCACACAGAGGCTCTAAGATCTCCTGGTAGGCTGTGCTCAGAAGTCTGGATTGTCCCCTGCTCAGGACAGGGTCACCCTGGCCTGTATCATAGGTATTGTGGGGTCATTGTAGGAGGATGGGGGTTAAAGCCTGGAGGAAATCCAGGAGTCTTATGTCCCCTTGGCTTCCATCAGAACCAATGGCCTTTATTTATTTCTAGGTCTTGACTAAGATGTATCATCTGCAACTCTGTAGATCAGATGTGTTAAAGCAGGAAGAGTGGCAAGGATTCATATAGACAGAAATATGCAAATCAGCTGTCTCAGATGCCATTTTCTGGATTGGCAGGAACGGGTAGTTGATGACTTTAAGAGCAGTGTGGAGGAACCGCTGGGAAGTCTATGCAGGATCTTAGCGGAAATAGCATCATCTCTAACACCGGCTATTTACATCATCATCAGAAGACTGGTTCTCCAAATGAGCAGACACCAGAATCCCACGGAGGGCTTTTTAGTACACGTAGCACAGGGCTTCACCCCCAGCATTTTTGTTTTCGAGTTTCTGGAGTGCAGCCCAAAGATCTGCATTTCTAGCAAGTTCCCAGATGATGATGCCTGTTTGGGTATCACATTAGATGAAGGGCTTTGCTAATTTCAGCTCCAGAGTATTGACTCATGGGGTAGGACTCCTGCCATCTGCAGCTTCTTTGGGTCACCACTAGGGTAGAATCTTGTTTTCTGAGGATGAAAAGCACCAAAGTTATTTTAGTAAAATGCTTTGGCCATCACTGCTTTAAAACCAGCTCTTCGCAGTGAGAAAACCAAAAGTTTCATTGAGGCAATTTGTTGTAAATATGAGTTCTGTATCACATTTGGGAAATTTGTAAAGCCTTTCTTCAATCTGTCTCTACTGTTTGGTGTTTTCTATATAAATTTATAAATTGGATCTACCTGCCACAGATGTTGGTTTTCTGGTAATAATACTGTCTTACATTAAAAAACTCCTGAAATGAAAATGTAACTTAGTCTTATTATTGTAATCTCCCCGTGCCTTTTTGCACGGATCATTTGTTTGTGAACTGGTTATTTCAGGAAGGGCTCAAAGGTAATTTCATGGTTTATAGCATTTATATTGGCGCCTTTAATGAGCAAAACATATTGTTTTCTAATACATGAAACTAGGAATTCATATATATATATATAATTTTCAGTTTCTAATATTACATGTAGTACAGGTATATCCACTTCAAGACACTGAGAACAGCCACATACAGAAATTATGCTTCTGTACACAGGGGAAATATGAAAGTTTTGTAATGCAAAAAATAAAAAAAATAAAAATCAACGTTTGCAAGCTTATGAGACAATTTTATTTTTAATGAATCCAAATGGTAGCAGGGAACTGCTGTTGTGTTTGCGCATTGTACAGCAATTCGTATCTAAAAACAAAGTAACATATGGCTTTGTTATTATTTAGTTTAGGAATTTATGCACCTAAAGGAGTATTGAGAGCTCTGGGTCTCGTTCGGATGTTGTACGTGGCAACCGAACGAGAGAAGCTGGAGCAGAGTTTCTCTCATCCTCAGATTATTAAGATTTGAGCAATTCGTTTTTTTTTTTTTTGGATGGTGTTTATTAAACTCAAGAACTCTTTTGCTTATTTGCTAATGCTTCTCTCTCCTCTCTCTTATTATATTTTTAAAGGCTGAATTGATAAAATTATTTGGCCCAATAAAAATATGTCCTTTGTTGGAAAAGAGCAAAAGTTTCTTTTTCTAGCCCTGGAGTGAGGTGGCTCTCTGGCCTCTGGGTTCATCTCGTGTCCTGGGGAGTCATTGACACCCACACACTCCCAGTCACAAGACCTTTCCCTCCTATCCAGATTGTGTTTGTTTTATGGCTCTCGCACAGAGCATGCAGCTGTGTAAACCTGAGAATGGTTTCTGCACAGCTTTGATCTTTGCATGGATCAACAGTTGCCCTCAGTCCCTGAACCCTGTTCCATGGCCCCATATTTCTTGGATGTTTCCATTTTCTGGTAATTATGGCATCACGTAGGGAGCCTTCCAACAGCATCCCCCACAGCTTTGGGTGGACAGTTAGGAAAAAATGCCTTAAGTCTGTCATTTGTAGAACCATATTAAGTAGTGATTTCCATTTGATGCCAAAACAATAGGCCATTTAGTTTCTTCCTAAGAGGCAATCTGACAATTTCGAGTAGACTGGTGGAGTCTGACAAATTTGAATGTATTATGGACTGAATAAATGTTTATTGAACAAATGCAATTTTTTAAAAATGTTTAACATGTTCAGTTATTCCACCAAACATCGCTGATACCACTGTTGGAGATGGAACGTTGGACAGATACCGTGTAGCATTATTTTATTGTTTATTTTTATTTTTTAGATGGAGTCTCGTTCTGTTGCCCAGGCAGGAGTGCAGTGGTCTAATCTCGGCTCACTGCAACCTCCGCCTCCCGGGTTGGTTATTCTCCTGCCTCAGCCTCCCGAGTAGCTGGGATTACATGTGTGTGCCACCATGCCTGGCTAGTGCTACCACGCCTGGGTAATTTTTTGTATTTTTGGTAGAGACGGGGTTTCACCGTGTTAGCCAGGACGATCTCGATCTCCTGACCTCGTGATCCACTTGCCTCGGCCTCCCAAAGTGCTGGGATTACAGGCGTGAGCCACCGTGCCTGGCTGCAGTGTAGCATTATTTTTTAATCTACAAACTGGTAGCCTATGGAGGCCTATGCATGGAGGACTACAAAAGTCATGGCATCTGTCTTCCTAGCCTACTACAGGGGATAAAATCCCTACTGTAATAGCCTTAAACAGGGTACAAGGAAGCTCTGCAGGACTTCCAGGGAAGGTGCCATCTTTCCACATGGAGTTGATATGGTCTGGCTGTGTGTCCCCACCCAAATCTCATCTTGAATTCTAATTCTAACCCAAATTGTAATCCCTAGGTGCTGGGGGCAGGGACCTTGTAGGAGGCGATTGAATCACGGAGGTGATTCTCCCGTTCTGTGAGTGAGTTCTCTTGAGATCTGATGGTTTTGTGAGGGCCTTTTCCCTGCTTTGCTCTGTACTTCTCTCTTTCTTCTTGCCACCATATGAAGAAGGACGCATTTGCTTCCGCTTCTACCATGATTGTAAGTTTCCTGAGGCCTCCCCAGCCCTGCAAAACTGTGACTCAATGAAACCTGTTTCCTATGTAAACTACCAGTCCCAGCTGTTTCTTCTTAGCAGCATGAGAAGGGACTAATACAGGGGTGATCACAGACAGCCTGCAGACTGGGCCATAGTACTGAGGCAGGATCTTGAACTAGGAGGTGAGATGAGGCCTACAGGGAAAAAGAATGACTTGGAGGCCACATATTGGGGAGTAGCTAAGACTTCGGGGTTTCCAGTTTCAGATAGACATAGGTTTATATCCTGGCTCTCCCCCTCAATGCCTCTGTGATCCTGGGTAGTCTGCTTAATCCACATGAGTTCCAGTTTTCTCACCTGTGAAATGAGACTAGTAATAGTCGTGGCCTTCTAGATTGTGAGAATTAAGGAATACCACGCGTGTAAATTGTTGAACACTGTCCCTGAGGCATAGTAAAGCCTCAGCAACCGTCAGCTCTCTTATTGCTACAGGACAAGTATTCTTATTTTCCCTTTTCTTCTTCTTCCTTTTCCTCTTCCTCACCCTTTTTTTTTGATGAAAGCTTACACCCAAAGGATGAGCTGACTTGCAGCCAGCATTCTGGTTTTGCAGGAGCCTGGGAGATACTTGGAGTATATTCTGAGGCTAGGTTAAATAGGTTCTCTCCAATAAGGTGTTAGTCATATTCTTTTTTATTTTTAATGGTACTTTAGGTTCTGGGATACATGTGCAGATCATATAAGATCGTTGCATAGGTACACACGGCAATGTGGTTTGGTGCCTCCATCCCCCCATCACCTACATCTGGCATTTTTCCCCATGTTATCCCTCCCTGACTTCCCCACCCCCCCGCTGTCCCTCCCTTGGACCCCCCCACCAACAGACCCCAGTGTGTGATGCTCCCCTCCCTGTGTCCATATGTTCTCATTGTTCAACACCCGCCTATGAGTGAGAACATGCGGTGTTTGATTTTTTGTTCGTGTCAGTTTGCTGAGAATGATGATTTCCAGATTCATCCATGTCCCTACAAAGGACACAAACTCATCGTTTTTTATGGCTGCCTAGTATTCCATGGTGTATATGTGCCACATTTTCCTTGTCCAGTCTATCGTTGATGGGCATTTGGTTTGGTTCCAGGTCTTTGCTATTGTAAATAGTGCTGCTATGAGCATATGTGTGCATGTGTCTTTATAATAGAATGATTTATAATCCTTTGGGTATATACCCAGTAATGGGATTGCTGGGTCAAATGGAATTTCTATTTCTAGGTCCTTGAGGAAGCGCCACACTATCTTCCACAATGGTTGAACTAGTTTACACTCCCACCAACAGTGTAAAAGTGTTGCTATTTCTCCACGTCCTCTCCAGCATCTGTTGTCTCCAGATTTTTTAATGATCACTATTCTGACTGGCGTGAGGTGGTTTTGATTTGCATTTCTCTAATGACTAGTGATGATGAGCACTTTTTCATATATTTTTTGGCCTCATATATGTCTTCTTTTGAAAAGTGTCTGTTCATGTCCTTCTCCCACTTTTGAATGGGTTTGCTATTCAAACTTATGTATGCTTCATGAAGTTCTCGTGTTGTGTTTTTCAGCTCCATCAAGTCATTTATATTCTTCTCTAAGCTGTTTATTCTAGTTAGCATCTCATCTAACCTTTTTTCTACATTCTTAGTCTCTTTGCATTGGGTTAGCACATGTTCTTTTAGCTCTGAGAAGTTTGTTTTTACCGACAGTCTGAAGCCTGTTTCTGTTAATTCATCAGATTCATTTTCCATCCATCTTTGATCCCTAGCTGGTGAGGAGTTGTGATCCCTTGGAGGAGAGGCGTTCTGGTTTTTGGTGTTTTCATCCTTTTTGTGCTAGTTTCTTCCCATCTTAGTGGTTTTATCTACCTGTGGTCTTTGTAGTTGGTGACTTTCGGATGGGGTCTCTGAGTGGATGTCCTTTTTGTTGATGATGAAGTTATTTCTTTCTGTTTCTTAGTTTTCCTTTCTACAGTCAGGCCCCTCTGCTGCAGGACTGCTGGAGGTCCACTCCAGACCCTGCTTGCCTGGGGCTCACCTGCAGGGGCTGCAGAACAGTAAGGGTTGCTGCCAGTTTCTTCTTCTGTTATCTTCATCCCAGAAGGGTACCTGCCAGATGGCGGCCTGAGCTCTCCTTTATGAGGTGTCTCTTTGGGTATAAGGGGTTTGGGGAGCTGCTTGGGAAAACAGTCTGTCCCTTATAGGAGCTCAGTTGCCGTGCTGGGAGCTCCATTGTTCCGTGCAGAGCTTCTGGGCAGGTACTTGTAAGTCTGCTACAGTGGAACTCGTAACCGCCTCTTTTCCCAAGTGCTCTGTCCTAGGAAGGTCAGCTTTATTTATAAGTTCCTGTCATGCTCCTGCCTTTTTTCATAGATGCCCTGCCCTGCACGGAGTAGTCTAGTCACAGTCTGCCAGCAGAGGTGTTGCTGACCTGCCACGGGCTCTGCCCAGCGGCTGTGTGAACTGCCTCAGTAGTGGTGGTCACCCTTCCCCTCACTGTGCTGGACCATCCTGGGTCCAGCTGTGCTGCTGTGAAACTGTCAATCCAGAGCATTTCAGATTGCTCGTTTTGTGGGGGTGGCATCTGCCGAGCCAGATTGCCTGGCTTTCTGTCTCTGCCTCTTCCCTTTCAGTTGAATGGGCGGCTCTGTCTCCCAGGCATTCCAGGCGCCAGTTGAAATGGCCACCCACCTTTGTGTGAGTTTCTGTGTGTCAGCCCAACACCGGCTGAAACCGCTGTGCTGAAAACTCATGGTGCTTTTCAGCCTGGTAATCTCCTGGTCTGTGGGCAGTGAAAATCTGTTTGGAAATGCAGTGGGCACTCACCCTCTGTATTGTCCTTGCTGTGAACTGCACTCCAGAGCTGGTCCTATTCAGCCCTCTTGGATCCTCCCAAGTGTTATTATATTTAAAATATTTGTTATATATTAATTATTAGTACATAATTTTATCAGTATTAATATTTGGCAAGTTTTGAAAATGATATTACTGAGATGTTTGTAAAGTTCTGTAAGAAAAACAAAAATCTATGATAAATTAATTGTGGGAAATGCAAACTTGTTTGGTCCCCTCATTGAGTTCTACAATGAGCCTAAAAAATATATTTTTAATGTTATTTAAACTAAGATTTCCAAAACCTATTTGATTAGAGAATTCCTTTTGGCAGACTAATTTTTAATGTCATGTGTTATACTGAATAATGTTCAAGATATGTTTTCACTGTATACGACTTTATCACATATATATGTACACATATATTTTTGTGTAAAAATGTTTTAATTATACAATATAAGTGGAAGACAGAACATGAACTATTTTTAAAATAATGCATGTACTTAGTTAATTGGTACAACAAACATGTTCTTCAAAGAACTGGAGGTTCCTTAAAAACAATGTAAGTTAAAAAATAAATCTTCCTTTGCAGGTTCTGAATCATAAAATAGTTTTCTAATAAACAAGCATACACATACAACTTTGGGATGGAGTAACATTTTTCTGCCCAAATTTAACTAAGCAGAAAATTGACATATTTTTAAACTATTAGACACCTAGTATTACTCTATTTCCAATGTACATTTCTCATATTCCTTTTATCATACTCTTGTGAAAATGTATTTTGGGCACCTAGCAGGAAGTGAGTCATAGGATACAGTGACTGCAGAAAAAAAATCACCTAAAAAAATCAAAAGCCATGGAGATTTTCTTCTTGAGCTTCCTGATAGATCAATATTCTAAAAATATTTAGATGTTCTATTTACCCTGGAGAAACAAAGCTTTCCTTGACACCCTTGATGTAAGTCCAACTCTTAAACTGGTTTTAATCCAAGTCTTTGTTCAAAAGTCTCTCTTTCTGACAAACTTTGCCTGTACCACACCATCAAAAACAGCATTAGCCCTGTATTCCATCATTCTCTAACCCCTTATCCTGCTCAACATTTCTTAAAAATTTCATTTTCTTCATAAGCAATAGGACACGTGATATCATGTCACTATTCATCTGTCTCTCCAACTAAAATGAAAGATCTTGGAAGGCAGGAACTTTATCATATTTGCATCTAAATTTTATTTCCTGGAATAAGACCTCTTATACTAAGCAAATGGAGAAAGAATGGTAAATCTTCTCACTCCAGCAAAAGACCCAGTAAAAAAAAGTCATTGCTCCTTGGGAGAAGTAGAAGTAAAACCCTTCTTCCTTTGACGAAGGGAATAGGGAAACCTTCTACTTCCAGGACACAAGTGGAGATCTACTGCTTCTAGAGTACAAGAACAAGTAAGAACTGTTTGCACATGGAGATGGCAGAAAACTCTTTGTGGCTCATAAATTTGCATCGGTAAAAATGTTGCAGTGGGTGAGGTAGAGGAAAAAGGATAAATTATCTTTTTCTCCTAAGCCTCAAGAACACATGCCAGAATTTGGCTCCCACAAATAGGAGGAAAAAAAATTCTGATAAAGAACTATGGCCCAGGCCAGGGATACAAGCCCTGCATAAGGCTGAAACTGAAACAACAAACTGGAGACTTCCTCTGTATTTAGTATGAGAAGGGTATCCTCTTAGTACATAACAACAGTATACCACCGGGAGAGGGGCACTGCATAGAGAGAAATGTCATCAGGTCACAGGTGTGCAAAGGCCGGTGAAAGGTAAGCCTGAAAAAGCCAAAAGGAAAAAGACCATTGTCATCTCATGCCTTACTCTAAGCACAAAGTAACAGCAGGTTAACACTAGAAAAATTTCCTGTGGTCAGCTAGAGAATACAACAACAAAACCCAAAACCAGGTCAAGTTCTGACTAAATTGACTCAATTCCACATAATAAACAAAAGAAGATTCATGCTTATTTCTGGTAGTAATATTATTTATCTTTTTTCTAGTGTCTTCTACGGTTTCTGGCATTCATTTTTAAAAAAAAACATGAGAAACAATAAAGGAAGAAAATAACCCAACCATTAACAAGAGATAGAGTAATCAATAGACTCAGAGATATAAGTATATAAAAAAGTCACATGGAAATGCTAGAATTAAAAAATAAATTAAATATTATAGATAGGGAATTCCTTTGGTGGGCTCATCAAAAGTGTGGATATAGGTAAGGAAAGAATCCATAATCCCTGAAAGTGAGAAGAAGTGAACAAAAAGTATCCAAATTGAAATACAAAGAAGAAAAATGTATGTGTGTTGCAGAGCGAGGGTGGGGAATAAAATCAGAGCAGAGCTCCCAAGAGCTGAAAACAATGTGAATCTGTATATGCATGTAATTGCTTCTTCAGGAAAAACAGAAACAGGATAGGCAGAAGAAACATTTTAAAAATAATGGTTTAGAATTTTCCAAAATTAATGAAATACAACAAATGACATGCCCAAGGTGGTCAGAAAAACCCAAATAGGAAAAGTACAAAAAAGGGGCACACACATACACCGAAACACATCATGATCAAACTATAGAAAAACAAAAATAAAAAGTCAATCTCGAAGGCAGTTAGAGGCAGGAGAAACAAAACAAAACAATGCAAGACATTGAGACGAACAAATGTAATAGCTGTATGAGATTAATCATTAGAATTATTACAAGCCAAAATCTCAGAAATCACCGCTAAAGAATTTATCCATATAACCAAATACCACCTGTACCCCAAAAACTATTGAAATAAAAGTAATTTAATTTAGGGGGATTCCTGGCAAATGGCCGAATAGGAACAGCTCCAGTGTGCAGCTCCCAGCAAGAGCGTTGCAGAAGGCTAGTGATCTCCACGTTTCCAACTGAGGTACCTGGTTCATCTCACTAGGACTGGTTAGACAGTGAGGGCAGCCCAAGAAGGGTGAGCTGAAGCAGGATGGGGCATCCCCTGACCTGGGAAGTGCAAGGGGCCAGAGAATTCCCTCTCCTAGACAAGGGAAGCCATTAGGGACTTTTCCCAGCACCCTAGCCCTCTGGCTCAGATACTGCACTTTTCCCATGGTCTTCACAACCTATAGACCAGGAGATTCCTCTGATGCCTACAATACCAGTACCCCAAGTTTCCAGCACAAAACTGGGTGGCCATTTGGAAGACACCAAGCTAGCTGCAGCAGTTTTTTTCATACCTCAGTGGCACCTGGAATGCCAGTGAGACAGAACTGTTCACTCCCCAGAAAAAGGGGCTGAAGCCAGAAAGCCAAGTGATCTGGCTTAGTGGATCCCAACCCACAAATACCAGCAAGCTAAGATCCACGGCTTGAACTTCTCGCAGCCAGAACAGCAATCTGAGCTTGACCTGGGATGTTCCAGCTCAGTGGGAGAGGGGCATCCACCATTGCTGAGGCTGGGGTAAGCAGTTTTAACCTTGCTTATGTGAACAAAGTCGGGAAGTTTACACAAGTGACTCGGCAGAGCCCACGGCAGCTCAGCAAGCCCACTGCAGGCAGACTGTGTCACTAGACACCCTCCTCGCTGGGCAGGAGAATCTCTGAAAAAAGGCAGCAGCCCCTCACAGACTTATAAATAAAGCCATCACCTTCCTGGGACAGACCACCTGGGGAAAAGGGCGGTTGTGGGTACAGCTTCTGCAAACTTAAATGTCCCTACCCAGCAGCTCTGAAGGGAGCAACAGACATCCCAGCACAGTGCTCGAGCTCTGATGAGAGACAGACAGACTGCCTCCTCAAATGGCTCCCTGGCCCCTGTGTATCCTAACTGGGAGACATCTCCCAGTAGGGGCTGACAGACACCTTAAGCAGGAGAGCTCTGGCTGACATCTGGTGGGTACCCTTCTGGGACAAAGCTACCAGAGGAAGAAACAGGCAGTAGTCTTATTGTTCTGCAGCTCCCACTGGTGATTCCCAGGCAAGCATGGCCTGGAGTGGACCTCTAGCAAACTTGAGCAGACCTGCAGGAGAGGGGCATATTAGAAGGAAAACAAACAAACAGAAAGAAATAGTTTCAACATCAACAGAAAGGACATCCATTCAGAAACCAAATCCAAAGGTCACCAACTTCAAAGGCCAACAGAGATAAATCCACAAAGATGGGAAGAAACCAGTGCAAAAAAGGTGAAAACTCCAAAAACCAGAATGCCTCTTCTCTTCTAAAGGGTAACAATGCCTTACTAGCAAGGGAATAAAACTGGATGGAGAATGAGTTTGATGAACTGACAGAAGCAGGCTTCAGAAGGTGGGTCATAGCAGACTTCTCTGAGCTAAAGAAGCATGTTCTAACTCAATGCAAGGAAGCTAACAACCTTGAATAAAAGTTAGATGAAATGCTAACTAGAATAAGCAGCTGAGAGAAGAACATAAATGACTTGATGGAGTTGAAAGACAAAGAACTTACTGAAGCATACACAAGTTTCGATTGCTGAATTGATTAAGTGGAAGAAAGGACATCAGAGATTAACATCGATTCAATGAAATAAAGCAAGAAGGCAATATTAGGGAAAAAAAGTGAAAAGAAATGAACAAAGGCTCCAAGAAATATGGGATTATGTGAAAAGACCAAATCTATGTTTGACTGTGTACCTCAAAGTGACGAGGAAAATGAAACCAAGTAAGAAAACACTCTTCAGTATATTATCCAGGAGAACTTCCCCAACCTAGCAAGGCAGGCCAACATTCAAGTCCAGGAAATACAGAGAACACCACAACAATACTCCTCTAGAAGAGCAACCCCAAGGCACATACATAAACATCAAATTCAGCAGGGTTGACATGAAGGAAAAAATGCTAAGAGCAGCCAGAGAGAAAGGATTATCCACAAAGGGAAGCCCATCAGACTCACAGCAGATCTCTCAGCAGAAACCCTACAAGCCAGAATAGAGTGGGGGCCAATATTCAACATTTTTAAAGAAAAGAATTTTCAACCCAGAGTTTCATATCCAGCCAAACTAAGCTTCATAAGCAAAGGAGAAATAAAATCCTTTACAGACAAGCAAATGCTGAGCTTTTTTCACCACCAGGCTTGCCTTACAAGAGTCCTGAAGGAAGCACTAAACATGGAAAGGAACAGCCAGTACCAGCCATGGCAAAAAAACATATCAAATTTTAAAGACCACTGACCCTGTGAAGAAACTGCATCAACCATCAGGAAAAACAACCAGCTAGCATCAAAATGGCAGGATCAAATTTACACATAACAATATTAACCTTAAATGTAAATGGAAGAAATGCCTCAATCAAAAGACACAACTGGCAAACTGGATAAAGAGTCAAGACCCATCAGTGTGCTGTATTCAGGAGACCCATCTCACATGCAAAGATACACTTGGCTCAAAATAAAGGGATGGAGGAAGATTTACCAAGGAAATGGAAAGCAAAAAAAAAAAAAAAAAGCATGGGTCACAATCTTAGTCTCTGATAAAACATACTTTAAATCAACAAAGATCAAAAGAGACAAAGAAGGGCATTACATAATGGTAAAGAGATCAGTGCAACAAGAAGAGCTAACTATCCTAAATATATATGCACTCAATACAGGAGCACCCAGATACATAAAGCAAGTTCTTAAAGACCTACAAAGAGACAGACTCCCACACAATAACAGTGGAAGACTTTAGCACCACACTGTCAATATTAGACAGATCAATGAAACAGAAAATTAACAAGGATATCCAGGACTTGAACTCAGGTCTGGACCAAGTACACCCAATAGACATCTACAGAACTCTCAACCACACATCCATAGAATATACATTCTTCTCAGCACAACACAGAACTTATTCTGAAATTGACCACATAATTGGAAGTAATACACTCCTCTGCAAATGCAAAAGAATGGAAATCATAACAGTCTATCAGACTACAGTGCAATGAATTTAGAACTCAGAATTAAGGAACTTACTCAATTCCACACAACTACATGGAAACTGAACAACCTGCTCCTGAATGACTACTGGATAAATAAATGAAGGCAGAAATAAAGATGTTCCTTGAAACCAATAAGAATAAAGACACAACGCACCAGAATATCTGGGACACATTTAGAGCAGTGTGTAGAGAATAATTTACAGCACTAAGTGCCAACAAAAGAAATGAGAAAAGATCTAAAATCGACACCCTAACATCGCAATTAAAAGAACTAGAGGAGCAAAATCAAACAAATTCAAAAACTAGCAGAAGACAAGAAATAGCTAAGATCAGAGCAGAACTGAAGGAGATAGAGACACAAAAAAACCTTCAAAAAAATCAATGAATCCAGGATTCATTGATGGCTTTTTTGAAAAGATCAACAAAATAAATAGACTCCTAGCCAGACTAATATAAAGAAGAAAAGAGAGAAGAATCAAATAGATGCAATGAAAAATGATAAAGGGGATATCACCGCTGATACCACAGAAATACACAATACCATCACAGAATACTATAAACACTGCTATTCAAATAAACCAGTAAACCTAGAAGAAATAGGTAACTTCCTGGACACTTGCACCCTCCCAAGTCTAAACCAGGAAGAAGATGAATCCCTGAATAGACCAATAACAAGGTCTGAAATTGAGGCAGCAACTAATAGCCTACCAACAAAAAAACCATCCAGGAGCAGACAGGTTCATAGCCAAATTCTACCAGATGTAAAAGAGAAGCTGGTACAATTCATACTGAAATTATTCCAAACAATAGTAAAGGAGGAAATAATCCTCCCTAACTCATTTGATGAGACCAACATCATCCTGATACCAAAACCTAGCACAGACACAACTGAAAAAGAAAATGTTAGGCCAATATCCATGATAAGTATTGATGCAAAAATTCTCAAAAAAAAAATACTAGCAAACCGAATTCAACAGCTCATCAATAAGCTCAAGTCACACTCAAGTCAGCTTCAACCCTGAGATGCAAGGCTGGTTCAACATATGCAAATCCATAAACATAATCCATCACATAAACAGAACCAAAGACAAAAACCACATGATTATCTCAATAGATGAACAGAAGGCCTTTGACAAAATTCAACAGCCCTTTATGCTAAAAACTCTTAATAAACTAGGTATTGGTGGAACGTATCTCAAAATAATAAGAGCTATTTATGACAAAGCCACAGGCAATATCGTGCTGAATGGACAAAAACTGGAAGCATTCCCTTTGAAAACAGGCACAAGACAAGGATGTCCTCTCTCACCACTCCTATTCAACATGGTATTGGAAGTTCTGACCAGGGAAATCAGTCAAGAAAAAGAAATGAAGTCTATTCAGTTAGGAAAAGAGGAAGTCAAGTTGTCTCTCTTTGCAGACAACATGATTGTATATTTAGAAGACCCCATCATCTCAGCCCAAAATCTCCTGAAACTAATAAGCAAATTCAGCAAAGTCTCAGGATATGAAATCAATGTACAAAAATCACAAGCATTTCTATACCCCGATAACTGACAGCCAAATCATGAGTGAACTCCTATTCACAACTGATACAAAGAGAATAAAATACCTAGGAACAACAACTAATAAAGGACGTGAAGGACCTCTTCAAGGAGAACTATATACCACTACTCAAGGAAATAAGAGAGGACACAAACACATGAAAAAAAAAATCCATGCTTATTGTTAGGAAGAATCACTATAGTGAAAATGGCCATACTGCCCAAAGTAACATATAGATTCAATGCTATACCCATCAAGCTACCATTGACTTTCTTCACAGAACTGGAAAAAACCACCTTAAATTTCAGATGGAACCAAAAAAGAGACGGCATAGCTAAGACAATCCTAAGCAAAAAAACAAAGCTGGAGGCATCATGCTACCTGACTTCAAACTATACTACAAGGCTACAGTAATCAAGACAGCATGATACTGGTACCAAAACAGAGATATACACCAATGGAACAGAACTGAGGCATCAGAAATAACACCACACATCTACAACCATCTGATCTTTGACAAACATGACAAAAACAAGCAAAGGGGAAAGGATTCCCTATTCAATAAATGGTGTTAGGAAAACTGGCTAGCCATATGCAGAAAGCTGAAACTGGATCCT
>CAUYLG010028713.1:0-17647 GCA_963573385.1 Cacajao melanocephalus
CTGTAGGAGGAGAGGCATTCTGATTTCGGGTGTTCTCAGCCTTTTTGCACTGGTTTCTTCCCATTTTTGTGGATTTATCCACCTGTCGTCTTTGTAATTGCCGACTTTCAGATTGGGTCTGAGTGAACGTCTGGCTTGTTGTTGATGAAGTTTTTTCTGTTTCTTAGTTTTCCTTTGGCAGATGTCCCATCCCCACAGAGCTTGGCCTTCCCGGGTTCAGCTATACTTACTGTGAAACTCTCAGTCCTCAGTGCTTCCAATTGCTGTTCTCCTTGTGGGGATGGGACCAGCCAAGCCCGACTCAAAGAGCCCCCAGTCACGTATACTCCTCACTGAGAAGCACTGCGCCATGCTGGAGCGTCGTCAAAACAGCTGCGCCGGCCAACAGAGTCACGCTGGCAACCCGTGTGGCTCCTCCGCCGGGAATCTCCCAGTTTATGGGCCACAGAAATTCGTCTGAAATTGTGGTGTCCACTCGCTCTCTGTGCTTTCACTGGGAGCTACAATCCTGAGCTGTTGTTAATTGGCCATCTTGGATCTCTCTGCCCGGTGATGAAGTTTTTTCTGTTTCTTAGTTTTCCTTTGGTGGACACCCCTTCCCCACAGAGCTGGACCTTCCCGTTCAGCTGTGCTTACTGTGAAACTCTCAGTCCACAGCGCGTCCAATTGCTGTTCTCCTTGTGGGGATGGGACCAGCTGAGCCGGACTCAAAGGGCACCCCATCCCGTACACTCTGCACCAAGAAACGCAGTGCCGGGGTGCTGGCAAAATAGCCGCGCCGGCCAAAAAAGTCGCACTGGTGACCCTTGTGGCTCTTCCGCCGGGAATCTCCCAGTCTGTGGGCAACAAAAATTCGTCTGAAAGTGCGGCGTCCACTCGCTCTCCGCGCTTTCACTGGGAGCTACAATCCTGAGCTGTTGTTAATCGGCCATCTTGGATCTCTCTCTTATGGTTATGATCTAATTTAAAAGCTAAGTAGTTGTCAACAACTTCTTTGATCATATCTACATCTCACAGCCAGAAATCAAAATCTTTTCTGCTCATATTTAGAGCAAGATTTTTAAACTCCACATATGTCTTATCATATTTGCATCTTATGATTATTATCATGCCTGTTGCTTCTTAACATTACTCTGAAAATACATAATGCATTCTTTAAAGTTTGAGAGGCGGTGTGTGTTGGAAAGAGCTCTCTACTGGGAGTTTAACATTTATGTCCAGGAGCCCCAGTTTATCATCTGTAAAATGAAGAAATTACATTACAGAAAACTTTAGTCAACATTTATTGAACAGTTACCATGTGCCAGGAAATGTTGTAAGTGTTAGTGAGAAAAAGAGACAGATTCTCAGATGGAGTTTATAATATTATTGGAAAAAGAATCAATTCATATCACAATAAATCATTAAAAGTCTATATCAGGAAATGCACAGAGTACTAGGGTGCATAAGGGATACATTTATCTTTTTTCCAGAGGAAGTCAGGGAAACCTTTTGGTGTAAATTATGTTCAATATGAGAACAAATAAGACAGTAATATAAATGAGGTGAAGGAGTATTGAAGATACATGTGTCCTGATTATATAAAAATTCTATTATTGGGTCATTTCAACTGAATTCATAAGATATCAATAGTTGAGAGAGTACAATTACTTAGCTTTAAGATATGTAGAACTTGGGACTTACTCTGTAATGATATTCTTAATTATTTTTAATTTCCTGGTATGTTTTTCTTCTTTAAGAATGCACTGTAGGCCTGTTAGTTCAGAAAAGGGATATTGGTAATTTCAGCCACATAATTGAAGTGATAGAATTTTCAAGCTGGAAGGAACCTGCAAACTTGTTCAGTCCAGCCCTCTTATTCTGCAGAATTTTATTATTTTTTTTAATTATGAGAGATTAAGCAATGTGTCTACTAAGTTTTCATAGTCAGTTAGTGGTTGAATTTTCACTAAATGTCATTTCTAATTCCTGGCTTAGTAGTGGTTCAGCTACCTCAGGCTTTCTTTTCCTAGTGTGAGTATTAAAAAATGCACATTCCACAGTTACTTTTTTATTTTTAAAACTTAACTGACAATAAGAACGTATCCATACTATTTTTTTACTCAAGTACCAAGAGAAGAAAAGTATAAAAAGAAGTAAAGGTGGAAATATAATGGAATAGGTTTCTTTTGTTTATTTTGTTTTGATTTTGGTTTTCTGATTAGTACTTTCATCATGGCAACAGTTATAAATCTTTAGGATATATTTCAGTGTTAATTATATATCTGTCCTACTATTTTAGTTGAGAAATAAATGTTATTTTAAACCCAAACAATTAATACAAATCTAATTTTCTCTTTCTTAGTACATTGATTTTCCAATATTATCTTTTAGATTACAGATTATTTTACAGATTCTGTGTCAATTTAGTTGGCTACTATGAAGTTGTTAAAAGTTTAGGGTCTGAATATACAAAATAAACTCAAGAGGGATTAAAGACTTAAATCTAAGATCTGAAACCATAAAAATTTGATAGGAAAACTCTTTTGAACATTGGCCTCGGCAAAGAATTTATGACTAACAGGCTAAAGCAAATTCAACAAAAACAAACAAATGAGACCTACTTAAACTAAAAAGCTTCTGCACAGAAAAGAAAAAACCATTAAATAGGCAACTCACAGAATGGGAAAAAATATTTGTAAACTATGCATACAACAAAAAAGTAGTATCCAGAATCTATGAGGAACTCAAGCAAATCAGGAAGAGAAAAACAAGTAACCTATCAAAAAGTGGACAAATTACATGAAGAGATGCTTCTCAAAAGAAGATACACAAATGGCCAACAAACATAAAAAATGCTCAGCAATACTAATCATCAGGTAAATGCAAATTAAAACCACAATGAGATGATGCCACCTTACCCCAACCAGAGGCTTTTGTTTTTCCTTTTTTTTTTTTTTTTTTGACATAGGGTCCTGTTCTGTCACCCAGGCTGGAGTGCAGCGGTGTGATCTTGGCTCACTGCAACCTCCGCCTCCTGAACTCATGCGGTCCTTCCACATCAGTCCCCTAAGTAGCTGAGACCACAGTAGAGCTGGGGTTTCACCATGTTGCCCAGGCTGGTCTTGAACTCTTGGACTCAAGTAGTCCATCCACCTTGACATCTCAAATTGTTTGGATTACAGCATTGCTCCCGGCCAAGAATAGTCATTATTAAGAAGTTAAAAAAAAAAAAAGATGTTGGCATGAATGTGGTGGAAAGAGAATGCTTATACCTACTGGTGGAAATATAAATTTGTATGACCTCTGTGAAAAACAGCATGGAGAGTTCTCAAAGAACTAAAAATAGATCTACCATTCCACTCAGCAATCCCACTACTGGGTACCTATGAAAAGGAAAAGAAGTCATTGTATCAAAAAGACACCTGCACACCTGTGCCATATATATATATATATATATATGTGTGTGTGTGTGTGTGTGTGTGTGGCATAATTCTGGGTTAATTCTCAACTCCATATTTGCAAGTTGTGTGACCTTAGGCAAGTAGTTAAACTATTCTCTGTAATCTTATTTCTTTATTGGCAAAATGGAGATAAGATTGTAATGAGAATTTAGAGAGATAGGGTATGTAAAATATTTAGCCTAAGCCTAGAAAAGTACTTACTGTATGTCAGTTGTTATTATTGTTATGATTCATAAAAAGTTAAATTCTCAGTAAAAACAGTGGTTGGAGGTAGTTTTCAGAAACATTGCTTGCAGGAGTAGTTGTCAAAGCAAATAAAAAACAAATTTGTATATTTGTAGAATGCACCAAACCAGTTTTGATATTGATGTTACTACTGCTGTTGCTGGAAACCAGATTTAGTTTATGGATCTTGGCTGCTAAATGAATGAACCGGAGAGCCAAATTTGTATAAGTGGGCCCTGCATGATTCCTGGGAGTGTCCGGAATGTGAGGAAGGCGCAATGTGTGTTACTGTTGCAAATTTCTCTTCCTGCCAGGAATGACATTATCCAGATAGCTTGGCCCAGCCTGGTCATCTATTGGCAGCAGGACAACTGTGAGACAGAAACAAACAGTTTGGGTCAGGCGAAATCAGCCCCTGGGGAAAGTGGAAATGGGGTGCAGAGAGCTTGTGGAAAGACAAGAACAAGGAAGAAGTTTGGGTAAGGATGTGATAAAATAAAAACTGGAATATGCCATTCTAATTTTGAAAAAGGTGAGATAATATTTTTGAGATATTAGTCAAGTTTTTCTCTGCATTTTTTTTGTTCATTCCTGGCATCCTGTCGTCTAAATGAATCCCCTTCTCCCTCCCTCCTTGCAGAATAAAGCTAGTTGGCATGTGGCATATGAACAGATAACACTGAAGACCAGATTCTACTTGTTCTTTCTCCAATGGTTCCACATATATGCACACCTGGCAGCTGAAGAAGCCCCTATAATTGTAGATAAATCTTAGAAAAGGGAATGGGGGAGTCAAAGGATTAACTGAAATTGTTTTATCACTCCAGGGATTTTCTGCTGCAGTAGAAATTCACTAGTTAGAATGAAATAAATAATATTAAATTCTTGAATATCTGAGTTTGAGGATAAGATTCAAATATGAAACACATACACATTACATCTATTTTTCCTGTTGCAATCCCAGCCCCCAAGGTGATGGCATTTGAAAGGCGGGATTTTGGGGGGTGATTAGATTGGATTAGTGCCATTATAAAAAAGACCCCAGAGAGCGTCCTCACTCCTCCTACTGTTTGAGGACACAGTGAGACAATAGTCATGTATGAACCAAGAAGTGGGCCCTCACCAGTCACTGAATCTGCTGGTGTCTTGATCTTGGGCTTCTTAGGCTTCATAATGATAAGAAACACATTTGTGTTGTTTATAAACTACTCAGTCTATAGCATTCTGTTATAGCAGCCCAAATGGACTGAGACACTATCTAAAGTAAAAATCAAGTATAGTATCTCAAGAAAGATTCCTATTTTGTGATAACTTGAGAACAAGGAAGTACAGAGAAGTTTCTCACAAGGTGTTCACTCCTGTTCTCTGTAATTGTACTGCTAATATTGATGCAACATAGCTCCATTTGAAAACAACAATGATAATAACCCCCAAAACTTTCTTGCTAAACTAAACTAAACCTCTAACTGAGGGACAGGTCTTAGTGCTCATTCATTGCACAAACATTTACTGAGCACCAATTATAGGTCAGGCAGCATGCCAGGCACTGGGAATATGCTGACAAGAAGAATATATGATTTAAGGAGGGGAATTGCTTGCAAGAAGATGACCTAAGATTCCATGTGAAATGAGAGTGAAGGGAGCATAGTTCCTGCAAATGATTTTTGCATAAGGTTATTTAATTATAGACAAGTGGAAATGGGATACTCTGTAATTTCCTCTTTCAACCAACATTCTCATTCCCTAAATAGCTTTGGAGAGGGCCAACACACTGAGAGCACTGTGGGCAAGTGTGTTTTCATCGTTTGATCTGGCTTGCAAATTCAAAGTATACGACCTCACCTCTCAGTTACTCACTTAACATTCCAGTACATTTTGGGAATAACTGATAATTTTGGAAGCCGCCAAGAAGATGGGTGAATGATAATTGACTTTACAGATCTAGGAAAGCTGAAACACAACCTATCAATAAGCTGATTAAAACTTGCTGAGATCTGTAGTCCCAGTTACTTGGGAGGCTGAGGCAGGAGAATTGCTTGAATACGGGAGGCAGAGGTTGCAGTGAGCCGAGATTGCACCACTGCACTCCAGCCTGGAGATAGAGTGAGACTCCGTTTCAAACAAAACAAAACAAAACAACAACAACAAAATACTGCTGAGCTCTGGAAATGCTCATAAATGGAAAGTACTAGGTGTTTCTGAAGGTGAGGAGCAGGGTGTGGCTGAAAGCAGGAGGATAGGTTCACAGTGTTAGGAGGAGGAGTTCCAATTCCAATAATACAAATGGGGAAAATATGACAGATTACATTCTGAAGTATGAGACCCTCAGAACCCTTTTCTGTGTTTAACATCCAGAGCACTGAGGGGGAAATTTTATTCTTAAGGCAGGAGATTGAAGGAGTGTTCTCTGGGCAAATAAAGTCTATAAAAAAAGACTTAGAGATATTGTTAGTAATATAGATGTTCTGGAAAGATGAGGGAGGAAAAATGTTATGAAGGAGTTAAGTTTCCATCTTTCAAAGCATGTAATCTTTAGTGAAAAATCAAGAAATGTCACAATAAACATGTTATTTGGCATTACATGTTATTTGAAATAAAGAGATGACCGAAGGTGCTTCTAAAATACTTGAAAATACATTTACCCATTTTCTTCCTCTTATCAAAGATTAGGGGTGGAGTAGAAAAATGATAAACATGTGTGACATTATAAAAATTTAAAAATAAAAGAAATCAGTATAGTACCATGGAGTCAAACATATTTAGATTCAATGTTCAGTTTCTTCACCTATGAGTTTTGTAACTTTGGACATATTGCTTAAATTTTCTCACCTTGGTAAACAGAAAAATAAGATCAAGCACACAGAAAGCACTCGAAAAATGATCTATATCCCAGGGTTATATTAAGTGAAATAATGTATTTAAGCATTTATAGTACCAAATTAAGTTTAATTAATACTGTTATGAGAATGCTTTGTGAAAGATGAGAAGAAAAATAACTCAGAGTAAGGGGAGGAATGAGTATTTGAGTTCACACACACACACCCATACACTATATACATGGAAGGGGAAGGATAAGCACAGTGAAGCTTCTAAGAGCAGTTACATTTGTCCTTTATATTCTTTATTTGTTTTAAACAGACTAAGGGAAGCAATGCCAATTCTAGCAAGAAAGAATAGAGATATATTTAGGAAATAATCTTTTGTTGATTTGCCTTAACTCTTCTGTGGAACAAGGAGCCATATAGATAAATTCAAAGGATTAATTATCTACCATGTTTAAAACCTTGGTTAGTTTTAATTGTAGAATATATGGCTATTATATTTAATAAAAATACTTCACTTATATTCTTTCACTTGATTTTCACAATTGCCCTGTAGAATAGGTAAGATAACTCTTTACAGTTGGTTTTGTTAGAAGGTAAGAAATGAGGAAGCCCTTTAACCTGGGCTAAGTAAAAGAGAAAAAAAAAAAGAAGAAGAAGAAGAAAGAAATGGAGAAGAGTGGCAAAAAAGAAAGAAAGCTATAGATATTGCCTAAACATTAGCATAGCTAAGGAAGCAAGACAGAGACAATAATTTAGTTATGAATAACTATTTTTATTACTCAGTGTGAGAAATTTTTATTAATTTTCAGTGAAAAGTGTAGCTGCCAAATAAACTGAAATACTGATGTCACCTGGTTTCCACATTCTCTCCCTTGTCAAAAAAAGTTTCCAGGGAAATTAAAATTGGTTAGTAGAAATGCAATCAAAGCACAGTTATGGGATGATGTTAATGGCCAATGTCATTAAATTATGGTGCATGATGTTCCCCAGCACGCTCTGAGGCTGCCTTTGCCAACCAACCAGAATGCCCATGTCAGCTGGTTAAGGCACCTTTATCCCTGGGTGGTGCTGAAACTGCAGTGACAGAAGTGTGCCCTTTGACTTCATGCAGACCATCTGCTGACACTTATTCTTCAGCTATATTTCAATATAGTTGGTGAGATTAAAGCCTTCTCTTATATCAAATCAGATTCCAAGCATGCCTTCTTGATAAGCATTCCATATTTTAAATGAAATTCTGAAAACTCAGTTTCTGCAAGGATTAAAAACGAGTAATGTGTCCATATGGTTTTCTAATATTTTCATAAGTACATTAAAAAACACCCAATAATTGACTAAAGTGAACTTGACTTCATTTTGATAAGAAGGAAGCTAAAGACGATTAATCTATTGGATTAAACAAATATGGCATTGGGAGCATAGGTGCTAGTGTCAGAATATAGAATACACAGTCTGTGACATTCTTTATGATATTGTGTGTACATTTAAGATGCTATCAAACTCTTTTAATCACTACCCTTATGGTAGAAGCTTTGTTTGTCTTAGCTAGTGAAATGTCACTTCAACAAAACCAAAAGAATTAAAAAAAAATATCCACATGCTTAGAAAGCAGAAAATAGCAAAATGTGGGAAAAAAGTCATCTTTGCAAGGAAAGGTCGGCAGAAACATATGGATCCCAAGTGAAATTAAAATAAGGTTTCTGTACAGACTAGATACTGTGGCAGATAACGGTGCCACAGGCCAGACAGAAGGTTCCCAAGGCCCCAGGCTGCTTTCTTACTTCTGCTCGGCTGAAGACTTTATCCAACATTATTTTGGTGATAACACTTGTTATACATCCTCTGGATCCTCAGATGCTAAATCATCCTGTAATAGACTTCATCCAGGAAACCTAAAGGCCAGCCATATTTCATCATTTCTTAAGTTTCAGTGATTATAAAACAGCCATCTGTACATGTCTGGAAGCATATTTTTATTTGGGTTATTATTTGATAATGTACAGACAATCTAGTCTTCAGTCCTCCAATGTGTCTAGTAAAAAATAAATCCCCAGAAAATTTTTATGTGGTTGTATTTTTAAGAGTCGATTTTATTTAGTTGAAATGTACATATGACATCATTTATATTACATATGAAGAATATAATTACATGAAATAATAAATAATGTTTATTGAAAAATATTTGATTATATTATTTCATTTTATAATTTAGCAAATTTCCCATGTGCTTAGATTTGGATACCATACATAAAAATTCTACATAGAAAGTTCTGTCCTCCTGAAGCTTTCCATCCAAAGCATGCCCTTTTATTCTTGTTTAATGTTGACATATTACTTCTCAATTTGTGTCTACTAGATGCTTTTCTATCACCTAGGAGTAGAGTGAGTTAGGTGCTATAAAAGCAGCTTTGAAATTCAGCCATAGACAACAATCCTTCACCTTACCTACAGACCTTTGAACCTATGTAGCAAAAATATCTGATCCTAAGACTCCTAAAACAGGTGCCTGGAATTCTGCCATTAGATATTATTTGTGATGAGAGCATATATGCAGATACTGTTGGTCAGTTTAGAAAGGTGTAGAAGGAAAGGTAATACCTTAAATATTTACATCATGAATATATTAGTGTGAATGTATTTTTCATCAGATTGTTTTATCTTTATGAGCAAGAAACAAAGGAATGGGTACTTTAGTGGAAGGTGAGGAGGTGAGAAGGAGCATGGTAGAAATGTGATGTAAGACTGGGAGTGAGGAGAGTGTTGAATATTGTTGTTCAGGGGTGGGCTATTCCAATCATATTCCCCAAAGAAACAGTTGGAAAACATTCAAACTGGATAATTTAATGGAAAGATGATTTATAAAGAATGGGGTGGGAATAGATCAGAAAGGATTAGATCCTAGAAGCAGAGAGCTATGTAAAGAGGGCTTCCTGATAGAAGCTGTGCCTTTGACACTGTAATGTGACAGCCAGCCTGGGAAGACCCTATAAAGCAAGGGCCAAGGAGGACCTGGGGGGAAAAAAAACCCCTACGTGCAGCATCCATCAAGAGACTTGCGCTGAAATTCCTGCTTTGCAGTGTTCCTGCTAACTCTTGTACAAGTCATTTGATTCTCTGGGACTCAGTTCTCTCAGTCAGAAGAGATCATGCCTTTTTCAGAAAGTAATTCTGATAATCAGATGACCTCATTTCAGTAGGAACTCCAAACACAGAGCTTCAGGTTGAGCAATGTCTAAAGAAATGTTTAATCTGAAGAGGATGCAAAAAATTTTTTTTCTGAGGCACATCCTTAGGCTAATGCATGAGAGGTGATTTTTGTTTTCTTCTTTCATCTTTTATTTTAGGTTCAGTGGGTATGTGTGCAGGTTTGTTTCATGGGTAGACTGTGTGAGGCTGGGGTTTTGTGTACAAATGATTTGATCGCCCAGGTAGTGAGCACAGTACCCAACAGACAGTTTTTCAATTCCCACTCTCCCCATTAAGTAGGCACCAGTGTCTATTGTTCCATGGGAGGTGATTAATCTGCATATATGCGACCACAGACAAATGTTTTAGAGACATATGTATATAAATCTAGTATCAAGTCAGCAAAATTAGAAAAAGAGGGAGACAGAAAGGGAGAGAAAAAATACCAAAAACCCAAAGCTTTTCCCCAAATCATTAGGATCAAGAATATTAAATATTGGACGCAATTACAGGGTCCACTCACCTCATAAACTGAATGGAATAGCTCCTAGCTTTTAGCAAGGGGGTGATTGCAAATATTTTATTATATTTCTTCAGAAATTTATTTTAGACATATACTTTTTTTTTGTCTACACTGTTGAATTTCTTATTAAGCCACAACAAGAAGACTTAGAAACAATTTTTGCCTTGTTTCCCTATGCAACTAGCTTTCACTTTAAATCCCCGGCATAGAGTTATGTATAAAGAACGTCAATGCACTTTATTGGCTACAAGTTATTCCTGTAAGAAAAATTACCAGTTAAAAGGGATGATACACATCTTAAGTCTGCATCAGGGAAAAGATAAATTATTTGTTTGATCTCATGAGTTTGGTATTGTGTTGTGATACCATCTAACATGAATGCAGTTTAAAATTCTATGTGAAGTCCCTCTGTTTTGACTGTCAATTCAGGGTGGAAAACCATTTTGATAGAAGTGTCAAGGAAATGATGAATGGTGCAGATATCAAGTTGGTTACCTAATTGTTTTGACTGCCACATGATTCTTCTCGTACTATATCATGTATGAGCAAAAAAGGCATTAATTCAAAGATCAGAAATTCAATGAGTTTTAAACTAACCACCTCTAGGTGCATTGAATTTATCTGCAAAAGACTTTATGTATTAATTCTTGTGTCTACTTGGCTCTTTGGATTTATATTTAATATTTGTACTACAAAAGAGAAATCATTAATGAACACCTTTAAAATGCAAATTTGTCAAGGTCAGAATTTCAAAAACAGCAGTTGGTTTCTTGGACCACGCACTGCATTTTATTTCTCTTATTGTTTCATTAGATTATCAATCAAAAAGTTGACTATAGTATTTTAATAATTATTGTAGTCATTTTCAGCCTTTTCTTAGTCTAATTGTGGTTAATATAAGACCAAAATCTTTTGGACAGAGAGGAGATGGGAATATGATTAGCATAAACAATACGGATATTGTACTCTCTGGAATTGAGATGTCCCAAAAATCTTGTTTGTAAGTAGAATTTTTGGGAAGAAAATCTTGTTCTCCCACTCATTCTCTTCATAAACAAAGGGCCTCCCTTCTAGTGGAAGACACCTTTTGAGAAATTTTCACAGCATATCACCTCTAGGAAATGTCCTCCCAGTGTCAGGTGTGGGGTGTTGCATTAGACTCCACTCTCATTTACAAGTCCTTTATGATCCCCTCTGTAGTTTCCATGGGACCCTTTTAGCATAGTAATATGTTTTCTTTTGTATTTATCTAGTTCACATTGGTATCTGTTACTAAAATCAAATTTCTTTCTTTCTTGTGAGTAAACCCTATGGATTGAATTGAAAACTTTGGTTTAGAAGTGGCAGGCTCATTATTTACTGTCATGACCTTGTGGGACACTGTTCCAACAAAAAGATTTCCCCAGTGCTCTTCTGACTCAGCTTTCCCATCCACAGTTTCATGTACAACCACTGCCCAGTCTCCACTGCTTTTCCAGGCACAGCTGACCTTAAGAATACGCACACTTCTCTGAGGCATGGAAATCCCCTTGCCTTTCCACCTTCGGTGTCATTCTTCTGATTTTGCTTTTCAATTTACAATTTTGGATCCTTCCAGGCTTTCATATTTCACTAAGCATAAAATAAAAAGCAATACAATGATAGTAAATTTTACACGTTTAAAAAATAATTTTAAGTGCTCTCAGCTCCGTCTCATCTTTCCTCTCTAATTTGTCTTGCCACAGTAACCTGATCATCCTTTTAAAATAACAGCTCTGCTCAAACCCCCCTGCCATTTAAATTTATTATGGTCTCTATTTTGTCTACATAAAAATGTTTACACACTAAAAGGTTTATATCTAAGGTAGGCTTTGGTAAACTTTAAAAATTAAAGGCCATATAGAAAATATTTTAGACTTGTAGGCCACATGGTCCCTGCCCCAACCATCCAGATCTGCTACTGTAGCACAAAAGTAGCCACAGACCATATATGAACAAATAAGCATGGCTTTTTTTCCTTTCAAAAACAGATGGTAGGCAGGATTGACCTACAGTTTCCTACAGATTGGGCCTTACCCAGGTCTGTCAGCTTTATTTTCTATTTCACCCTTCATATACTCAGGGCTCCACTGAAATTCAGGTTCTTTTTGTGCTCATTAGGTACTCTGTACATTCACTGCTTTATGCTTCTGTTCCCTGAGATAGGGTTGGGTGGGGGTAGATATAGGAAGACTGGTGTTTCTTCAAGTATGGTTTACATAAGAGGTGTCTTTATATCAACTTTAAGGTAATAAGTTGTCATGATGCTTGTTAAGTGTATGAGGGGGATATACAGGAAAAAAGCTAATAAAATACATGATTAAAACAATTCCAAGACCTTGATACAGGTAATACTATGAGAGAGGTAAGAAGGTAATCAAAGGGCTGCACCTTTTTAAAAAAAATATGCTTGCTCTTCTAACCATTCCAAATAATGATGCCATCTTTTCACCACCCGTCCTTAGATAGAAGTTGGTAATGCTTTTTCTTTCTAGGGTGTTTTCTTCCCTTCACCTGTAATAATCTTAAAAACCCATCCTTCAAGATGCAGATTAAATTTCCTATTCTTCATAAACCCCAATTTCTCCAACCATAAGTGATTTCTCCCTCTTCAGAATTCCTACTGCACTCCATCACGTCATTTCAATCTTGGTATTATGGTTATTTTTAAATGTAGCTTAGCTCAATAACTAGAAGATCCAACTAGGGTAGCTCACTTGCTAGACTTTGTATATTCCAAAAAGCACAGATCAGTGCTTTTCAGAGAGCAGGCATTAAATGATTAATAAATGTTTAAAATTTGTATAAATGAGTTTCTTCAAATTAAAGACCCTTTTGTTTGATGAATAAGTGTTAACTCCGTATAAAGATCAGGTTCAAAAGCAAACTTCTGATTTACTAATCTTTAAAAAATATCCTCAGGCACTTGTGGTCCAGTATTGTTGAACTTACGTTGGTATTTTTGCTAGCCAAATTTGCTACATATGAAACCCATTGGCCATTTGGGGATTGACAACTTTCCTACTGCTCCTTGCAAAGAACTTCCCAAGAAAACTGGGATAGATAATCTATGTGCCATATGTGCTGTTAAAATAAAGTTGGATATGCACTAATCAAGTGGTTTCCATGAGAAACACAAGGGCTCCAAAATATAAAAAATCTTTTTAATTGTAGTACTTATGGTAGTCACTCCAAAGAGCAAAATTACATTTCAAACTTTTTTATTTTAAAAAAGGAGTTAAATATCTAAAGCTTAAATATCTTGGAGCAGACAAACTGTGACTGTTAAAAATGTTATATAAACAAGTTAGAAATAAGCAAAAAAAAGTTTTATCTCTGTTATGTTGCCTACAAAGTCTTTAAATTAGTGCTTAGAATAAAGGAGATTTTTTTTTCTTTTTGATAGTGATGAAGACACAGTTACAGGGTGTTGCCATGGTTTGGATATGGATTGTTTGTCCTCACCGAATCTCACGTGGAATCTGATTCCCCAGCGGTGTTGGGAGGTAGGGCTTAGCGGAAAGTGTTTGGATCTTGGGGGTAGATTCCTTTATGAATGCTTAGTGCTGTTCTCCAGGTACTCAGTTCTTGCTCTTATAAGACTGAATTGGTTCTCAAGGGAATAGGTTTGTTTCTGCAAGAGTGGGTTGTTGTAAAGCCAGGACACTCCTTGGGTTTGGACGCTCTTTGTGCTCACTTCTTCTTTGACCTTCTCTTCTATGTTTTGATGCAGCACAAAAGCCCTCACCGGAAGCTAGGCAGATGTTGGTGCTGTGTTTCTTGGAGAGCCTGCATACCCATGAGCCAAATGAACTTCTTTTCTTTATAAATTACCCAGCCTCAGGTATTCCTTTATAGTAACTTAGAATGGACTGAGATAACTGCCCTTCTCCCATGGTAGATTTCAGGCAAGGGGAAAAGGATAACCAAATGGAATTGGATTGAATTGAATTCCCTTAGTTGAATGCACTGGCTGAGACTATCTTCATTGGTACCATTCCCAGGCTAATCCAGTCTTTTTACTTGTTTGTTTCTTTGAGAAAGATGATGGATAGGAGGAATTAGTATTGAATACTAATAATTTTTAAAATTGATATAAATACTTGTATATATTTATGGGGTATGGGTAATATTTTGGTTCATGCATACAGTACACAATCATCAAACCAGGGTAACTGAGATATCCATCACCTCAAACATTTATTGCTTCTTTTGAATAATGTAATTTTTTAATGCACTCAGCATCAAAAGATAGTAGGTTGAAAACCAAAAACATGTTTATCCAAAGACAATGTATATAGAAGCACCTTAAAAAAAACTATAAATTGTTATTTGAATTTGTATCTATTTTTATTTTCCAAGTTTTATTTCATTACAACATATAAAATAAATATTTATATTGTAATTTAAATTCCTCTAAGTTATTCTGTATTGTAACCTATTAGAAGTAGATATAAATATGCAATTTATTTGTTTAATCTGGAGTGGGATATTGAAAGATCACTTATATCCTTTGCAAGTTTAATTATTCTTAGCTGTAATTTGTTTTATCTCCCTTCTGAGCTGTCTCTTGCTATCTACAATCAATCTCATTCTTTGATTTTTTATTTAATTTAAAATCCCTAATTCTATGTTCTGTGTTTAGGTGGCTGAAAAGATTTTTACTTGTCTTGCAAAATTCTCAAAGAAGTTTACTGAATCTCTGCCTCCTCCTCCTCCTTCTTTTCCTGTTAAATATAATTTTGCTTCCCTTCCTCCACCCCAGGGTATCCAAGTGCACAAAAGAGAAGAATAATATCAAGTGAATGCCACAGATAATTAAAAAATACAGTTACTTCTCTCTTTCCTTCCATTTATAGCTTTTTATTGTAATTATAACTGCTAGTAAAATGAGTAATTTAAGGTTCCTAGAGATTATAGAAGCTTTGGACTTGTCAATGTCTTTCAAAACAGAATCTATTCTGGCTACTTTAAACAAAAGGAATGTATTAAGAAGAATAAATAACTCACTGAGTCATTTAGATTTCTGAAGAAGGAGAGTGAGGACTGAATTTCAGGAACAACTCCCCAAACCATACTCCAACCCTGGGCAAAAGAGGTGCTTGCTCTGCCATGCACTGCCTCTGAAGCAGCAAAAAAGACACTCCATACCCTGCCTCTACCCTCATGTAACTGGGTTCTGATTCAAAATCTGGTATGAGTATATTCAGGTGGATTCTAAACCATGAGGAAATCTACCTTTAGGGGAGTCTACGAAATGTCCATTTTAAACCTTTCTCTAACATGCAGAAAGTCATCCTAGAGGGGAGTTGTATCAGTATTAATGAATTCATTCACAGTGCCTACCATTTAAGTCGCCAGTTATTTTCTACGTTCTTTGTTACTTGTCTCATCCCCCGCTGGGATACTGATAAGCAGCAAAATGACTAGAATTTAAAAATTGGGTTAGGAACCAAGTGGTGTCAAGATGCCTCAAGGACCTATGGGAAGAATAGCTACAAGATACATTGAGATATAAATAAAAGATCAATGTGAACTGAGGCAATTAGGTAAGATGTCATAAAGAATTTTGACCTTTCCAGAATCTTCAGACAGAATTTAAATACTCAAAAAAGTATCCCAGCCTTCTGCAGTAACAAGGCTCGGCAAATGTTTAGTAAAGCCTCCATTATATGTTTCTAGTAATTACAGTTCTTGTCCTTAAGAAATTAATAACAGATTGATATAAGTATCTGAAAATACAATAATGTAAATGAAACAGAAACTTGTATGGCTTAAATTGGGGGTATGGAATGGGGATAATAAACTGACCAGCAGTAATGGTGACTTGAAAAAGTTATATGGAGGAGAGGATATATGAAATAAGTCTAGAGGGTAAATAGTCTTTTGACTACATTAAATGGAACTTGAAACCTAAATAGTATTAAATTAAAAAAATTAATTTCAGGATAATTTTAGATTTACAAGGGTTGTAAATGTACTAGAGAGACTCTGTATGAGTTTTAAAAGGTTGTAAATATACCAGAGAGTTCTTTTTGCCATTAATATCTGACATAACCATAGTACATTTGTTATAACTAAGAAATTAACACTGGTGCAATGCTACTCTAATAGTATTGGTGCTAGTTAATACTATTAACAAAATCACTTTATTGTAATTTCATCAACCTTCCCCTAAAATAGCCTTGTTGTGTTCCACAATCATATTCAAGATACCATGCTACATTTTGTTGTCATGACTCCTTAGTCTCTTCTTCCTATATAAATTTTGAAATGATCCTAAATTTACAGAAAATCGCAAGTAAAGTACAAAGAAATGTTTTTCCTGAACCATTTTTGAGAGTGAGTTGTTGACATAATAGCTCATCACGTCTAAGTACTTCAGTGTTATTTCATCAAATAAGGAATTCTTTCATGTAACCATGATGTTTTTCCAATTGCCCCCAAAAAATCCTTCAGAGCAAAATTATCCAGTCCAAAATCACATAGTACATGTAATTGCCATACTGCCTTGGTCTTCTTTAATATGAAACAGTTGTTCAGTCTTTTCTCGATACATTGAAGAATACACGTCAGTTATTTTGTAGAATGGCCTTCAGTTTGGGTATCCATGATGTTTTTTCATACATCTATAGCAGAAATATTACTAAAATGATCTTGTATTCTTATTACATCCAATTAAATAGGACATAACTTAGTTTTGTATCATTATTAGTGATGTCAATTTTGATAACATGATTAAGGTAATATCTGAGAAGCTTATTCAATGTAAACTTATTTTTTTTTCTCTTGTCATGCATAAATATTTTGGGGAGATAAATTATGTAATATTCTGTTCTATATGAAACTTTGAATTTATTTATACATTTATTTACATCAGTATGGATTCATGGTTTTCTATTTTACCAAACAGATTATAATCTGTTTTTATTACCATTCATTATTTAAAAGATTTTAATTTAGAATTAACACAGCCAATATTATACTGAACTGGCAAAAACTAGAAGCATTCCCTTTAAAAACTGGCAGTAGACAAGGACGCTCTCTCTCACCATTCCTATTCAATATAGTATTGGAAGTTCTAGCCAGAGCAATTAGGCAAGAAAAAGAAATAAAGGGCATTCAATTAGGAAAGGAGGAATTCAAATAGTCTCTATTTGCCGATGACATGATTGTATATTTAGAAGACCCCATCGTCTCAGCACAAAATCTCCTGAAACTGATAAACAACTTCAGCAGAGTCTCAGGATACAAAATCAATGTGCAGAAATCAAAAGCATTCCTACACACCAATAACAGACTTAAAGAGAGCCAAATCAAGAATGAACTGCCATTCACAATTGCTACAAATAGAATAAAATACCTAGGAATACAACTAACGAAAGATGTAAAGGACCTCTTCAAGAAGAACTACAAACCACTGCTCA
>CAUYLG010028714.1:0-13247 GCA_963573385.1 Cacajao melanocephalus
GGTGGTGTGTTCCTGTGGTCCTAGCCATTCCAGAGGCTAAGACAAGTGGATCACTTGAGCCCAGGAGTTAAAGGCTGCAGTAAGCTATGACTTTGGCCTGGGTAATAGAGGGAGACCCTGTCTTAAAAAAAAAAAAAAAAAAAAAAAAAAGGAAAACTCAGAGTGGGGCACAGAAGAGATGTGTTTCATTATCAAGATCTAAAGGGAGATCCTGCTGGTCAGTGAGGGCCCAGGATGCCTGAGCAAACCTCATATAACTCATGATTCTACAGTTGATACAGCTGATAGAAACCACTCAGGCTTAAGCACGACCCCACAGACTGTTCAGTAGAGACAGCCCTCTGTTCAGAAGGGATTTACCGGGGTGTGAGGCGGGCGCCTCTGTAGCCCACCACCAAACATGCCTCAGGTTTCTGTGAAACTCCTGAGCTAACGCAGGAAGCTGAGACAGACCCTCACAGTCCACCTTCAAGCCAAACGGCCTGGTAGGACAGGCCGGGTGGGATTACAGACTTTTCCTTGTTGAGCCTAAAAGACAGACTTGGTGAACTCCCTCCAAGCAAAGGTTTTTCAGAGTCCCACCTCCTCTGAGGCTGGAGACAGCCCCAGGCTCCTTATCCTGGAGGGCAGGGCGAGGGTCTTGGTGGGGAGGGTCTCACCATCACAGTCGGCCTCATCGGAGCGGTCCTGACAGTCAGCCTCACCATCACAGCGCAGGTGCAGGTCCACGCACTGGCCCCGGGCACAGGGGAATTGGGCGGCGGAGCACACAGGGCAGCCCTCCTCATCACTCTGGTCGTCGCACTCGGGGAAGCCGTCGCAGCGCCAGGCCCCAGGGATGCAGTCGATCTCCCCAGTGGCACACGCAAACTGGTCGGGGGAGCAGGTGGGCGGCTCTGGGGAAGGGACAGAGGAGGGCATCGCACGCAGCCCCACCCAGCAAAACCCAGGCAGCAGTGCGTCCAGGCTTCCAAGCAGAAGTGGAGGTGGACGGGCACCGGCTCCGCATTCCTGCTGTGCGGGTGCTACATCCATGCATCCTCCATCGATGCAGCTCCTGGGCGCTGCCCCGCCTCCAGCCCCAGCCCAGAAGAAAGGCGGGGAGAGTACACATTTGCTGCAAGAAGACATGCATCCATCTGTCTTTCAATGCAGAAGGGAAAGGTGGCTGACTGGTAAGCTGAGCTTTAAGCAGCAGGCGCTGCACCGAATACAGCAGAAACACTCGGGGCGGGAAGTTTGGCCCTGACTGAGCAAGCACATGCCTGCTTGCTCCACCCAACACACGCCTGCTCTGCCGCACCTGAGTGCCCACTGCGCCCTCCTCGGGGCCAGAGTGGGAGAAGGCAGGCAGGGGTTGGCAGCCACACCTGCTGTGGGTATGGAGCTGCCAGAGAAGCAGGGTCATGCCTCTGTGGTGGCCAGTGTGCCCACAGCAAGGTGGGAGCCAGAGGAGGACCGGTCAGCACATCCCAGGCACCTGCAGAAGATGGGACAAAGCACAGGCAGGAGGGCCGAGGATGCCCCGGGGGAGGGCAGCGAGGCGGAGGAGGGGGAAGCTGCCCAGTGGAGGGTCAACAGAGGGTGGAGGCTACTTCCTATGGGTGACCGTGGAGGCCATTCTGCCCCTCGGGGCTGCAGGTCCTCAGTGCGGGCTGGACACACAGCAGCACTCAGGGAACAGCAGAGTCTCAGGAGCTGGGGACACAACACAGACAGACACAGACATGGGGCACTGGCACCAAGGGGTCAGAGGAGCCCTCGGCTTCAAGGCAGCCCCCATTTCCTGGGACTCCTCCCTCCCACTTTGTGCAGAAAATCACAGAAAACAGATGCTGGCCTCAGGAGGGGGATGCTGGGGAACCAGCCCAGGCCTCTCTGAAAGCTGAGCAAAGCCCGTGCCAAGCTAAAATCCGATCAAGGAAAAAGCATCGGTTTCAAGCTGCCACACTGCATCCAAGCCTTTGGATGTTTGGAACCCCCAGGCCTGCCCCGTAACGGCTGGGCTCACCCGGGTGACAGGGACTATGGCACAGGGGAGGGGGCCTGATCAAAGACGAGAGAAATAAAAGGAAGCTGCTGTCCCTGCTGGGCTCAGCCACGGGAGGACATGCCAGGGTCACCCCATGGCAGCTGAGAGGAGCCAGTGACAGATGTCTGCAAGCCGTGCCTGGCCATGGGGGAGGCAGGGAGCCGGTGACTGGAGGGTGAGGGCGGTGCAGGGCAGACCTGAGATAGAGCCCAAGCCTCCCTCAGCAGCTGTGAAACTGAGCAGCCCCTCAGCCTCCCAAAGCTTCTGACCTCTTCTCTCAATCAGAAGCAGCCTCTGTGCACCACAAGCTCCTGTGAGTTATAACTGGGACACTGGGGCCAGAGCCAGGGGTGCATCCAGCTCAGGGAAGGGCTGAGCGGCAGTGGTGGTGCCACTGCTGAGGCAACTCCAGCCGCCCCTTGTCCGGCCTGGCTCCTGCCACTATCAAAGGGTCCTTGTCTGAGACCTCGGTGAGCCCTGTCCTTCTGTGATCTCCCCGAAGAGGCCACCAGAGAATCACAAGCACCTGTGCAGTAAATACACGTCTCTTGAGCCATGAGGAAGGGGCCTCAAGTTCCCAAGCTTGAAGGCTCCATCTCAAAATGAGGCCAGCCCTGTGTCACAGTCCCTGTCACTTGGGTGAGCCCAGCCGTTACGGGGCAGGCCTGGGGGTTCCAAACATCCAAAGGCTTGGATGCAGCGTGACAGCTTGAAACCGATGCTTTTTCCTTGATCAGATTTCAGCTTGGCAGGAGCTTTGCTCAGCTTTCAGTAAGGCCTGGGCTGATTTCCCAGCATCCCCCTCCTGAGGCCAGCCTCTGTTTTCTGTGATTTTTCTGCACGAAGTGGGAGAGAGCAGCCCTGGGAAATGGGGGCCTCCTTGAAGCCAAGGGCTCCTCTGGCCTCTCTGTGCCAGCGGCCTGCATCCGTGTCTGTGTCCCCAGCCCCTGGGACTCTGCTGTTCCCTGAGTGCTGCTGCATGCCCAGCCCGCACAGAGGACGTGGAGCCCAGGCCAGGGGGCAGTAGATGGAGGGGCATGGCCTCTGGCATGGAGGTCCAAGGCTGTGGTGGGTGCAGTGTTCTGACAGCCCCATCTCTCGGCCAGGGCAGCTCAGGCATCCGTGGGAGGTGCACAGACACCCTTGGGTTGCAAATCCACCTGAGCTTTTGGGCTGGAACTTGGAGCAAAGCTGCCAGGAAGCTCAGGAGGGGACAGTCACGAAAGATCCCCTCTGATCATGGCCAAACCGGAGGTGTGAGGCAGCACCCCGCAGTCCTACTCCCCAAGCTCCTGGGCTATGGCCAGTCTCTCCAGGAGTGAGACAAGCTGCTAAAAAGAACCGGCACTCTGGGTGTGATGGCTCACGCCTGTAATCCCAGCACTTTGGGAGGCCAAGGCAGGTGCATTACCCGAGGTCAGGAGTTCAAGACCAGCCTGGCAAACATGGTGAAATCCCATCTCTATTAAAAGTACAAAAACTAGCGGGGCATGGTGGCACATGCCTGTAATCCCAGCTACCTGGGAGGCTGAGGCAGGAGAATCGCTTGAACCCGGAAGGTGGAAGCTGCAGTGAGCCAAGATTGCGCCATTGCACTCCGGCCTGGGCAACAAAGCGAGACTCCATCTCAAGAAAACAAAAAGAAAAAAGAAAGAAAAAGAACCAGCACTTACATGCAGTGCCTGCCCGTGCTGCTGTCTGCCGTGTGTAGGATGAAGCTAAGCCCCTAGGAGCTCCCACGAGAGAAGGGGAGCCGAGCAGAGCACAGAACCAACAGGATCCAAGGCCACCTGGAAGCACAGGGGCATCGGACAGAAAGCCCTGGACAGGAAGGCTTCACTGTGGTGATGATACAGATGGTCACTTTATTACTACTGCCACACCCACAACATAGCAGCTTGCATTCCTGTGTATCAGGTATCACAGTCCAGGTGGAGTGCCCTGTTACTTAATGCCCATGACAGCCTGCCAGGTATGTACTCTCAATTTCACAGAGGAGAAGTAGAGGCTCAGAGACAGCCAGGCGCCAGCCAGGGTCACTCAACTGGGAAGTGACAGAGCCAGGATTTGAACCCTGGCCTCTTTGGCCCTAAAGCCCATGTTCTTCACTCTCCCACCACCAGCACCACCACCACCAGGAAGCCCTAGGGGGAGAAGAGGATCAAGGGTAGAAGGAGGGAAAAAGATAGAACTACTGGGAGAAATCAACAAATCCACCGTTAGAGTTGGAGACTTCACATTCCTGTCAATAACTGACAGCTCAAGCAGGCAGTCAGAAAGGAAAGATATAGACAACCTGATGAGCACTATCAATCAACTGGATCCAATTGATGTTTCAAGGACACTTCACCTAAAAACAGCAGAATCCACATTCTTTTCAAGAGTACATGGGGCCGGGCGTGGTGGCTCACACCTGTAATCTCAGCACTTCGGGAGGCCGAGGTGGGTGGATCACCTGAGGTCAGGAGTTCAAGACCAGCCTGGCCAACATGGTGAAACCCTGTCTAAATTTAAAAAAAAAAAAAAAAGAGTACATGGAACATTCAACAACATAGACCACATGATACTGGGTGATAAAACACACCTAACACATTTAAAAAGCAGAGAAATCATATAAAATAAGTTATCAGACTACAGTAGAATTAAATTAGAAATCAGTAGCAGAGAGACAGCTGGAAAAGCCCCAACTGTTTAGAAAGTAAGCAACACTTCAAAATAACACATGAGACAAAGATGTGATCTCAGGAGAACAGTAAAAATATTCAAACTACCTGAAAATGAAAATATAACAAAATGTGTAAGATGCAGGAAACACAGTTCTTAGAGGAAAATTCATAGCACTGAATGCACATACTAAAAAAGAAAGGAGGGCAAAGGAAGAGACAATCAGCTTTGGAAACTGGATGCCACAGATTGTGATTTTAAAAGGATGCCAGGCAGCAACGTAGCAGGCAGAGAATCAGATACTTGTCCATCACCCCAAAAGAGAGCACCTAGGTCACACCTACCTCCACAGGTCAGCAGGTTCTGCAGGAGCACGAGGTGGACTGGGCATGAGCACCGTGGTGTCCCGTCACCCTTGGCAATACAGATATGGGAGCAGCCACCATTGTCACGGGCACATGGGTGGGCTGCTGCAAGGACAAAATAAGACAAAGGGGGGTCAGGCTCTGCCTCCCACATCAGAACCACAGCCTGGAGGGTAGGGGCCAAATGAGAACTCATGAGAACTGGCCCTCCTGCAGGCCCAGTCTCCCTGGGAGAATCTTCCTACTTATTCCTCTTGGCAGCCTACAGAGTCTTCCTGCTGACGTGGACATTCACACACAAGTGGAGGATGGAAACAGTTATAGAGCTCGCCTGTCATCACAGGCCAGCCTGTCTGCACCAGTCCCCACTGTGTCCATGACCATCACTCTCAACTGCCTGCTTGTCTCTCCTCCTCTTTATTTACTTACTTTGAGACAGGGTCTCACTCTGTAGCCCAGGCTGGAGGCAGTGGTGCGATCATGGCTCACTGTAGCCTTGATCTCCTGGGCTCGAACAATCCTCTTGCCTCCTTTCTCCCGAGGAGCTGGGACTGCAGGCATGTACCACCATGCCTGGCTATTTTTTTTTTACTTTTTGTAGAAACAGGGTCTCAATATGTTGCCTAGGCTGCTCTTGAACTCCTGGGCTCAAGCCATCCTCCCACTTCAGCCTCCTAAAGTGCTGGGATTACAGGCGTGAACCACTGCACCTGGCCCTCCTCCCTTCTTTCATTGTGTGAGCGGTTGGATGGTGCCCCCCAGAAAGATACACCCATGTCTTAAGGCCTGGAATCTATGAGCATAGCCTTTTTTTGGAAAAAGGGTCTTTGCAGGTTAAGGATCTCAAGACGAGGTCATCTTGGATGATGTGGGTGGGCCCTAAAGCCAAGGACAAGTGTCCTTGTCAGAGGCAACACAGACACAAAGACAAGGTAAAGATGCAGAGGCAAAGGAGATGGCCACAGGAAGATGGGCAGAGGCTGGGGGCGTGCATCCACAAGTGTGGAACGCCTGCACCCAAGACACTGAAAGGGCCAACACACAGATGCTTCCTGCAGCCTCCAGGGGAGCACAGCCAACAGCGGAGTCGCAGGCTTCGGGTCTCCAGCATAGTGGGAGAATCTGTTTCTGTTACTTTAAGCTGTTGAGTTTGTGGTCATTTGTTACAGCAGCCATGGGACACTAATACACATGGGAATTAAAACAGCAAACGGTGCCAGGCGCGGTGGCCACGTCTGTAATCCTAGCACTTTGGGAGGCCAAGGGGTGGATCACCAGACGTAAGGAGTTTGACACCAGCCTGAGCAACAGGGCGAAACCCCGTCTCTACTAAAACAACAAAAAAATTAGCTGGACATGGTAGCGCGCACCTGTAATCCCAGCTACTTGGGAGGCTGAGGTAGGAGAATCGCTTGAACCTCGGAGGCAGAGGTTGCAGTGAGCCAAGATCGAGCCATTGCGCTCCAGCCTGGGCGACAAGTGAAACTCCATCTCAAAAAAATAAATAAATAAAGTTAAATAAAATAAATACCAAATGGACCAAGTCCCTGGGAACTTGTGTTATTCTATCCAGTTAACCAAATGTGTCCAACATCCTGACAACAGGAAGAAAAGGAGGCAGTTTGGAGGGAGAGCTGACCACTCCCAGGTGGAATAAATGACAGAAGACACTCTGCTCCCCATCCCACCCAGAAAAACATCACAGTGACCCTCCTCAGTCTCAAGAATTCAGTGTTTGGTTTTCCTGAGACAGGGTCTCTTTGTCACCACTACGCCTGGTCCTTTGTTTTGTTTTTGTTTTTGTTTTTTTTGAGATGGAGTCTCACTCTGTCACCCAGGCCAGAGTACAGTGGTACAATCTCGGTTCACTATAACCTCTGCCTCCTGGGTTCAAGTAATTCTCCCACCTCAGCCTCCCCAGTAGCTGGGACTATAGGCACCTGCCACCACGCCCAGTTAATTTTTGAATTTTTAGTAGAGATGTGGTTTTACTGTGTTGGCCAGGCTGGTCTCGAACTCCCAACCTCAAGTGATCTGCCCGTCTTGGCCTCCCTAAGTGCTAGAATTACAGCCATAAGCTACTACGCCCAGCCTGGTCCATTTTTGTTTGTATTTTTTGTAGGGATGGGTTCTCAGCATGTTGCCCAGGCTGGTCTCAAGTCATCCTCAGATGGTTACCATGGAGGGGAAGAAGGAACTGTGGTCCCAGCTGTGGAGGCCTCTCCCCCAAGCCCTGGGGCATGGCAAGGCAGTGGCAGGCAGAAGCCTAAATGCCCCCTATTTTCCCACCCCAGTCCCCAGCACAGCATCATGACTTTATTGACAGAAGGGATTCTGCAGATGTGATTAAGGTTATTAATCAGCCAACTTGGAGTCCATCAAAGGAGAGGCTAATCTAAAGGTGGCTGAGCCTAATCACAGGGCCCTTTAGAAGCAGAGCAGGCTCCCCAGCTGGTGAGAGAGGAGCAAGTCAGAGACACTCAAGGTGCAGGAGGGACTGATGCAGGGAGCCCTCACTGCTGAAGCAGAGGGGCCACCTCCCGGGGTGGCCTCTGGGAGATGAGAGTGGTCCCCGACCAACAGCCAGAAAGAAAACACAACCTTAGTTCCACAACCACCACCCGCTGAGTAAGCAAGGAAGCTGATTTCTCCACCGAGCCTCCACTGAAGGCCCAGCCTTGCTGACACCTTGATTCTGGCCCCATGAGACCGAGCAGAAAACCCAGGTGAGCCACACTGTGCCTGGACTTTTGCTCTACAGAACAGAGAGACAATCCAGGGTGTTGTCAGGCCAATAGCTCACACCTACAATCCCAGCACTTTGGGAGGCTGTGGCAGGAGGACTGCTTGAGCCCAGGAGTTCAAGATCAGCCTAGGCATCATGGGGAAAGCCCATCTCTACAAAAAAAACATTAGCCGGATGTGGTGGTACGCACCTGTAGTCCCAGCTACCTGGGAGGCTGAGGCAGAAGGTTTGCTTAATTAAGCCCAAAGGTCGATGCTGCAATAACTGTGTTTGAGCCACTGCACTCCAGCCTGGGCAACAATGCCAGATCCTGACTCAAAAAAAAAAAAAGTGTTGGTGTTGTCTTAAAATGCCGTTTGTGGTAATTTGTTGCAAAGCAAAAGAAAACCTCAGAGGCCCTGGGGCATCCGGACGTCTTGCTGAGCCCCAGTGGGCAACATTCGGCTTCTGGCGGAGCCCACCACCTGGCTGAGGCCACACGAGCTCTGGCACTGGCCTCTGGCCTCCTCCTGGGGGCCGGGTTAGAGGCCACCCTGCCCACCCCGCTGCCAGCCCCCACGTACAGAACTCCTCCAGGCTGACTTCCTCCACCGCGTGGATGCCCGTGAGGTGGGTGACACGGCCCTGGATGCGGGTCCGCTTGTCCCCAGTGGTCTTCTCCACACGCTCGATCATCTGCTGCTGGCGGTCAATCCAGTAGAGGTGCTTGCCAAGCACGGTCAGGCCCAGAGGCTGTACGATGTTGGCATCCTCCAGGGTCAGGCGGTTGGCCCCTGCAAGCGGCACGAGGGCCCCCCCTGAGCAGTGCTGACCTCCAGTGCTCACCCCACACTCGGCTTGGGAGGACAAAGGTTGACAGGGCTGCCGGGGGTCTAGGGGATTCTGTGCTCTGCACAGGGGGAGCTGCAGCAAAGTCCCTGGAAGCAGCCAACCTAAGATAAGCCCTCAGAAAGCCCTGCTGCCACCTGGGCTGGCCTTGGGATGAAGCCCGTCGGTCCCAAAGGTGGGCCTTGGTCACTGGCTCCTGTAAGCATGGCCGCTCCCCTCCCCGATTCGCCCCATCGTAACAGGAAGAGCCATGGGGACTAAGCTCCCTCTCTAAGCACCAACTCTCATTTCTCCCCAGCCCCTTGCGGCCTAACACGGCCCAGAGCAGAGCAGCCGCCTGCGCAGGTGCTGGAGGCAGAGGCCAGGCCGGAGTCCCACTCCACCCGCTGCCGTGGGGCCCTGAGCAGCTCGCTCACTATCTCTGAGCCTGAGTGAGCTGCTCAGGGCCCCACGGCAAGGGATGGAGCTCACTCTCTTCTGCCTCTGCCATGTGGGGCTCACTGAGAACCCCAGCCTGGAACTGTCAGCTTGAGGATGAAACATGCTACACACAAAGCCCCTGCAGTGCAGGGCCCATGGCAGGCCCCGAACAATATGGCAGCTGCTGCCATTACTGGCGATAAGGAAGGCCCTGGGGTGCATACCTGAGAGATCGCAGCTCTCGATGCGCTTCAGGTCCGCGTCTGCCCAGAACAGCTTGCCCAGTGCATTGTCTACCACCAGGGCCACAGGGCGGATGAGGCCAGTGGTGAAGAGGACCTCCCGCTCCGTGCCGTCCAGGGCCGCGCGCTCGATCCTGGCTGCCCGTTCCTGCATGTTGGTGAAGTACAGGTACCTGCGGGAGGGCAGCGGTTGAAGGACAGGTGTGAGGACAGCGTCTCCGCGGCCAGCAAGGAGTGGCACCCAGCTGCACTGCGGAAAGCCCCTGCCTCTCAGGGCTGCCCGAGGCTGACAGGTCACATCCTGTACTGGTTGAACAATCTTCCCCAAATTCACATCCACCCCAGAACCTCGGAATATGAGCTTATTTGGAAACAGGTTCTTTACAAACGTCACAAAGGATCAAGATACGACCACATTGGGTGAGCGCGGGCTCCAAATCCAACTGAAGTGTCCTTAAGACACAGAAGAGGCCAGGCGTGGTGGCTCATGCCTGTAATCCCAGCACTTTGGGAGGCCGAAGCAAGTGCATCACAAGGTCAGGAGATCGAGACCATCTTGGCCAACGTGGTGAAACCCCATCTCTACGAAAAATACAAAAAAATTAGCTGGGCGTGGTGGCGCACGCCTGTAGTCCCAGCTACTCAGCAGGCCGAGGCAGGAGAATTGCTTGAACTCAGGAGGCAGAGATTGCAGTGAGCCGAGATCGTGCCACTGCACTATAGCCTGGGTGACAGTGTGAGACTCTGTATCAAAAAAAGCCACACAGAAGAGGGCTGGGCACTATGGCTCACGCCTGTAATCCCAGCACTTTGGGAGGCTGAGGCAGGCAGATCACGAGGTCAAGAGATAGAGACAATCCTGGCCAACATGGTGAAATCCTGTCTCTACTGAAAATACAAAAATTAGCTGGGCATGGTGGCGGGTGCCAGTAGTCCCAGCTACTCGGGAGGCTGAGGCAGGAGAATCAACTGAACCCAGGAGCAGAGGTTGCAGTGAGCCGAGATCATGTCACTGCACTCCAGCCTGGTGACAGAGCAAGACTCTGTCTCAAAAAAAAGATGCAGAAGAAGCCAGGCAATGTGCAGTCAGAAGGAGAGACTGGAGTGACATGACCACAAGTCAAGGGATGCCTGGAACCACTAGAGGCCCAAAGATTCCCCCAGAGCCTTCAGAGGGGGCGGGGCCCTAATGACACCTTGATCTCGGGCCTCAGGAACTGTGAGGGAACAAATATCCACTACTCTTAGCCACCTGGCTGGTGGTAATTTCCCACAGCAGCCATGGGAGATGGATGCAGGCCTCCCACAGCTGCTAAGGACCCAGAAGCCCTGGCCCTTGGGAACCCAGCTCAGCTGGCTCCTGCACAGCCACCCTACAGACCCAGGGCTTCCGCCCACCGAGCCCCCTGTGACCGGCAGAGGCTGCACTGCTGTAGCCGTCACTCCTACCAATGAGGAAACTGAGTCTCCAGGAGGTTATGCCACCCGCCCGAGGTCACATGGGCAGTAAGTGGCAGAGTCAGGACTCGAACTCTGGGCTCCCAGACCTGTGCTGGCTAAAGCTCCCGTCTTCATGCCTGCCTCCCAGCTATCTGAAGAAGGTCATTGTGCTCCTGTCCCCAAACCTTCCCATGCTCAGTTTGGAGCCTGAGGTTCATGTCACATGGTTTTCGGTCTCCCTCTTCCCCTGGCGATTCTCTCTGGAGACCTCCAGGTCCTGGGTGCCTTCCTACCACCCAGCTCTGACGACCAACAGGTGGGAGCGTCAGGGGCCTCTGGGAGGAAGCAGCCCAGGAGCTCCCTGTGGTGGAACACGAGCGAGTCAACAGGCAGCCCCCACCTGGGATGCCATGAAAAGGATGTCTGCATAGGGTTCAAGTTTAACAGAGATGGTGCAAAACCTATCAACTGCAACTCCCGTTGGTTAGCGCTGCCTCGTAACCCCTCAGCAGAGCTACCCCTTCCCTTCCAGCCCTCGGGGCTTTCTGCTTCCCTGGAGGGGCTGTTAACAAGTTTGTGCTTGCTCTTGGGGTCCTGGAAAGCCACCCATTGGATCACTGGGGTGGAAAATCCCTCCCAGCCTGGGAGAGGCTGACACTCTGCACAGAAGACAGGGTGGGTATGCCTGGGTGGGGCGAGGCACCCCCGCCCACCTGCCCGTTGGCATCCTACCCTCGCTCTGCGTTGACAATGATGGCCCTGGGCTTGTCGCGGTCTCCACGCAGCACCACCCCCATGGCTTCCCCGCTCAGCCTGTGGACATTGATGGTGTTGGTGGCCTCACAGGTCCAGAACAGCGTCCGGCTGTAGATGTCGATGCTGAGGTCGTGGGGCTGCCTGTCTGGGTTTTGGGCTTGGCTCAGAGAGGTCAAAACAAAGGGCTGTAAGACAAAGAAACCGAGACAGACTCGTGAGCACTGGCAGAGACCCCAGGTACTGGCGGAGGCCCCCGGGCACTGGCAGAGATCCGTGGGCACTGGCAGAGACTCCAGGCATTGGTGGAGACCCCTGGGCACTGGCGGAGACCCCCGAGAACCGGCGGAGACCCCCAGACACTGGCTGGAGACCCCCAGGCACTGGTGGAGACCCTTGGGCATTGGCGGAGACCCCCAGGCACTGGCTGGAGGCCCCGGGCACTGGCAGAGACCCCCAGGAATTGGCACAGGCCCCCTGGAACTGGCGGAGACGTCCAGCTGGAGAGCTCTGGCAGGAGAGCAGAGGCCACAGTTCCCGAGTTTAGCCTGAAAGTCAAATCGCAATACTGGTGTGGGGGTCTACCCTCTCAGTAAGCTCCTCACTACATGCCCACCCGAGTATGCCAGAGCGACTGAGACAACGGCCTCTGGAAGAGCTCTTGTTGCCTCGGATTTCAGGCCTCATCAGTGAACCCGCCAGGGGGACCCAGCTGCGTGTGCATCACTAGACTGGCGCTCCCAGGAAGGCCCTGCTGACAGGCAAGAAGGCACCCAGGACCACAGGGGCCTGCCCAAGACATCCCTGCCTTCTTCTCTACTTTCTAGGACTTAAGCTAGACTTGGACTGTGGCCCTCACGTCTTGTTTGCTCTGCAGAGCGCCAGGACAGCCGGTGTACAGGCCACCCCTTACGACCCCTTCCCCAAGGGAAGGAGGCCAGGTATGCGGTAGAGGGCAGGTGAGGGTGGGGGGGCAGGTGAGAGTGAGGGGCTAGATGAAGGTGAGGGACAGGTGAGGGTGCAGGGTCGGGTGAGTTGAGGAGGTGAGGGTACAGGGCAGGTGAGGGTCCAGAGGCTGGTACAGATGCAGGGGCAGGTGAGGTAAGGTGGGGGGCCAGGTGAGGGTGGGAGTGGCAGGTGAGTGTGGGGAATGACCCATAGCCCCTCTTGGGAAGGCAGGGCAGCCACATCTCTCAGTGGTTCTCAAGGACTCTCCCTACCCACACTGTCCACGGTCACCGCCCAGGAGATCCTCGGAGTGCTGCCTGAGCCCAGGCCACCCTCTGCATCTCAGGGATGAGCCTGGGCTCCTGGAGCCTGCAACACAGCATCCCTTCAAAGGGATCTTACTGAACTGATGTAAGAGGAGGGGACAGCCAGAAGCCTACTGCCCCGTGGGATCTGGTCCCTTTAGGTTACCCCGAAAGATAGTTGCATCCAAGTTCCCGAGTGACGGCCTGGAGCACCTGGGCTGCTGCCACCCAGGCCTGAAGGAAAAGCTCCCCTCCCTCTCCCTTGAGTCATCATCTTAGGATGGTGTTCTGATAATAAGTCTTTTCAGACTTTCTTTATCTAGATCTTTCAGCAGTTAATAAAACAGGGAGGCAGCAGCGGCTCACACCTGCAATGCGGAAACTGAGGTGGGAGAATCACTTGAGCCCAGGATTTTGAGACAATTCTGGGCAACATAGCAAGATCCCATCTGTATCAAAAAAGAAAAAAAACCCTAAACCAACTAACCAAAAAAAAAAAAAAAA
>CAUYLG010028717.1:0-41105 GCA_963573385.1 Cacajao melanocephalus
ACAACAACAACGAAAACCAAAGCTGGAGGCATCATGCTACCTGACTTCAAACTATATTGCAAGGCTACAGTAATCAAAACAGCATGGTTCTGGTACCAAAACAGAGATATAGACCAATGGAACAGAACAGAGGCCTCAGAAGGAATGCCACAGAACTACAACCATCTGATCTTTGACAAACCTGACAAAAGCAAGCAATGGGGAAAGGATTCCCGATTTAATAAATGATGTTGGAAAAACTGGCTAGCCATATACAGAAAGCTGAAACTGGATCCCTTCCTTACACCTTATCCAAAAATTAACTCTAGATGGATTAAATATTTAAACACTAGGCCTAACAAACACCATGAGGCCTAGCTAACACCATAAAAACTCTAGAAGGAAACCTAGGCAATACCATCCAGGACATAGGCATGGGCAGGGACCTCATGACTAAAATACTAAAAGCAATGGCAACAAAAGCCAAAATAGACAAATGGGATCTAATTAAACTCAAGAGGTTCTACACAGCAAAAGAAACTATCAATAGAGTGAACTGGCAACCAAAAAAATGGGAAAAATTTTTGCTATCTATCTATCTATCAGAAAAAGAGCTAATATCCAGGATCTATGAAGAACTTAAACAAATTTACAAGAAAAAAAAAACCCATCAAAAAGTCGGCAAGGGATATGAACAGACACTTTTCAAAAGAAGACATTTATGCAGCCAACGAACATATGAAAGAAAGCTCATCATCACTGGTCATTAGAGAAATGCAAATCAAAACCACATTGAGATACCACCTCATGCCAATTAGAAAGGCAATCATTAAAAAATCAGGAGACAACAGATGCTGGAGAGGATGTGGAGAAATAGGAACACTTTTACACTCTTAGTGGAGTGTAAATTAGTTCAACCATTGTGGAAGACAGTGTGGCAATTCCTCAAGGATCTAGAAATAGAAATACCATTTGACCCAGCAATCCCATTACTGGGTATATACCCAAAGGATTATAAATCACATACACATGTATGTTTATTGCAGCACTGTTCACAATAGCAAAGACTTGGAACCAACCCAAATGTCCATCAGTGATAGACTGGATAAAGAAAATGTGGCACATATACACCATGGAATACTAAGCAGCCTTAAAAAGGATGAGTTCATGTCCTTTGCAGGGACATGGATGAAATTGGAAACCGTCATTCTCAGCAAACTGACACAAGAACAGAAAACCAGACACTGCATGTTCTCACTCATAAGTGGGTGTTGAACAATGAGAACACATAGACAGAGGGGAACATCACATACCGGGGCCTGGGGTGTAGGGGGCTCGGGGAGGAATAGCAGGGGGTGGGGTATTGGGGAGGGATAGCATTAGGAGAAATACCTAATGTAGATGACAGGGAGATGGATACAGCAAACCACCACCCTGGCATGTGTATACCTATGTAACAAACCTGCACGATCTGCACATGTACCCTAGAACTTAAAGTATAATAATAAATTTAAAAAAATAGAATTTAACTAACAACCCCAGAAAACACTGCCTATTTTAGCTTAAGTCAGGAACCCAAAGAGAGGAGAGGAAATAGAGGGATGAGAGAACAGGTCTGACTTGGGTTCTACCTCAGACATAGGGAAACATGGTAACAGTTTTCCTTTTTTTTTTTTTATAATTTAGGTTCTGGGGTACATGTGCAGATCATGCAGGTTTGTTACATAGGTACATACATGGCAAGGTGGTTTGCTGCCTTCATCCCCCCATCACCTATATCTGGTATTTCTCCCTTCATTATCCCTCCCGACCCTCCTCACCCCCGCTGTCCCTTCCCTAGCCCCCGCTGACCACAGTGTGTGATGCTCCCCTCCCTGTGTCCACGTGTTCTAATCGTTCAGCATCCGCCTATGAGTGATAACATACGGTGTTTGGTTTTCTGTTCTTGTGTCAGTTTGCTAAGAATGGTTTTTCAATCCTTTTGGCATCAATAATTGTCACTTACATTTCAGTTCAGTTCAGAAACTGTCATTCATGGCCTTTTTCTCGGTCTTATAACCACTCAGAGCTACTCTGCTTACAAGGAGGGCAAATTCCTCACCTTGGCTATCCCCTTTGGTCTCTTCCACTCCCTCACTCTCACTGCTTTTATTTTCATTTATTAAACTCACCACTGTGTGTGTCCATGAGCATGTGTACTTTTTTTCTCTAGTCTCAATGTGGAGCTTCTAGATGCTGCTAGAGAAAGATACTCAATTATGGTTTTTTATGTTTGCTTGTTTGTTTTTGAGACAGGGTCTTTGTCTATCTCACAGGCTGGAGTGCAGTGGTGCCATCTCGGCTCACTGCAGCCTCTGCCTTTTGGGTTCAGGCGATTCTCCCACCTCAGCCTCCTGAGTAGCTGGGACTACAGACATGCACCACCACGCCCAGGTAATTTTACCATGTTGGCCAGGCTGGGTTTGAACTCCTGACTTCCAATGATCTGCCTACCTCGGCTTTCCAAAGTGCTGGGATTACAGATGTGAGCCATCACCCCTGGCCAACAATCCTCAATAATGTTTATTATTCTCACTACAAAATTATTTCAGATAGTCTCAGTTGAGGCCTTCTTCCTATGTGACATTTCTCATCATTTATCTTAGTTAATTCCCTAGTGAGTTGCTCACAGTGGCTAATCTGTCCCTTCTCTAGTTTCTCCAAGTTTCAAACTTATTTTCTTAAGCCTCGTCACTCTCTGAAAATCAACTTGTGTTCTACTTCACTGAGAAGACATCACTATTTAAATTCTCCCTCTCTCTCAGACTGTTTTACCCCACCAGTATCAGAATTTTCTACATTCCTCGTTCTCTCCTTTTTACGAATATTTCAGAAGATGAAATATCTCTTTTCCTTTTTCGTCACTGGAAAATTCTCAGCCGTTATCTCTTTGAATATTACTTCTGTCCAATTTTCCCTCTTTCTTCTCCTTTTTGGGACACTAAATATATGTATGGTGGACTTTTGGTGAGTATCCCATATGTTATTTATGCTCTTAACCACTTTTCCCACTATTATTTTTTTTTTCTCTCTGAAATATGGGTGCTATTGGTTTTTCTTCCAGTTCACTAATACTGTATTTTGCTGTGTCTGATCTGCTGTTAAACTTATCCACTATTATTTCATCTTTAGATATTATTACTGTTTCAATTCTAGAGGTCCACTTGGTTATTTATAAACTAGTTATTTGGCAAAATTCTCAGAGTTGAGCAGAGGGGGTTAGTCCTAGACCTTTTCTGCTAGTTAAAGATAGAGTTTAAATAAATAATTAAGCTTGCATTTTTGTATTATTTATAAACAAGCTCAGAAAGCCATTTCAAAATGCCTTGATGTGTTTCAGCATCACTGAAACATTACTTCCAATATACAACCCATTTTGAGATATAAATTCTGTCATAGTCTCATTATCTCTCCTTCATACCTTGTTTTGAAACAAGTATGCTTAAATAAATACCTTATGAAGAAGGCAATGGTTCCTACTCTAATAGCAAAGACTAGAATATTCACAAGATGGGGGAAAAAAGCACATTCAACCTCCTTCTTGCATGACTTCGTAAAGATTTCTATTGCTCTTAATGATGGTCTCTTCTCTGCCCCTGGCTAGGAAACTTCCAGGCATTTTAGATGAGGTTTTCTGTGCTTCCAACACAAGGTCATCACTGGGGAGCTAAATTACATTTGGAAGCTGCATTTTTATTTTAACGATATATTGTTTATTGACTTTGCACTCAATTTAAGAGAGTAATCGTCTTGTTTCCCAGTGGTTCTGACATGTTCAGTGCCCTAGGCCAGGAGCCAGAATCAAGATCCTATAAGAATAGAGAAGAGAGAGATAATCAATTCCCCACTCCACACCCTCCACCCCCACCAGCTGCTTGAACTCATTTTCATTTGGATTCCAAAATTAATGAATTGTCTTTTCCAAAATGGCAATCCCAGTTTATATAAACTGATTCGTCCTCTATGCACAAAATAGGTGGTGCTTGTTTGCTTTGCCAAAGGAAAGGAATGAACTTCCACGGTTATGATTTTATTAGACACTGAGTTTCCCTTGCCTTTAAAAAATCTGCACTTACACACACAAGCACACACATGCACGCATGCACACACACATGGCAAATTGCAATTAAGAGCTCCAGAACATCTCATTCTATGTGCTGGGATTGGATTACAGGGGATATTACAGTTCTATATAACCTCATAATTTACAGTAAACATTATATTTTATATTTTAATTTACTTAATATCCAAAATAATCACTAGAGGTAAAATAAACCACCATAGGAGAGAATGATGGAGCCAGGACTTGATCACGTTTTTAGACCCAGGTCCTCTACCCTCTTTATTACAAGAGTGTTTCTCACACTCAAGTATTGTAGAAACTCCTTTGAAGGAGGAAAAACCTTCTTATGGATCCCCAAGGGAAACACTAGAGTTAAATGCTGCCATTTTTGGCTATCAGCTAGTCTCATAATATAAAAAATCCTAACGTGAACATGAGTATCCAGCCATTCAGAATGAGCTTGGCCTTTAAAGGGTTAACATCAAGGCAAAAACACATGTTATAGGATATACATGTTATCATAGAATTTGAAGGATCCCCGCAAATTTATGGACTCCAGATTGAAAAACATAATGACTTATGACAAAGAGTATTTTATAAGTTTTCTGAGTGAAGATGGATGTATTAGTCTGTTTTCAGGCTGCTGATAAAGACATACCTGAGACTGGGAAATTTGCAGAAGAAAGCGATTTATTGGATTTACAGTTCCACATGGCTGAGGAGGCTTTGCAATCATGATGGAAGGCAAGGAAGAGCAAGTCACATCTTACGTGGACAGCAGCGGGTAAAAACAGAGAGCTTGTGCAGAAAAACTCCCATTTTAAAAATCATCAGATCTTGTGAGACTCATTTTACTATTACGAGAACAGCTCAAGAAAGACCCGCCCTCATAATTCAACCACCTCCCACTGGGTTCCTCCATGACACATGGGAATTATGGGAGCTACAGTTTGAGATGAGATTTTGGTGGGGACATAGCCAAACCATTATCAATGGATAATTTATCATCTTTGTGCTCATGATTCTGTAGAGAGGATGGACCTCAGTCCTCAAACCCAAGGAACCAAAAACTCAACCTTGTTTTCATTTTTATATTCTAACCCTTACTTGATGGTGGGGTTAATTAATTAAACATAAGCACAACCAATCAGAGTTTCCTCTGGCACTTCAGGGTCTCTTCTCCCTCTGGTGGTGTCTGAATTCAAGGGTGGGGGGTCCAGAAAGTGCCACAACCTGGGTGGGATCGGGCATCATGTCCCTGGAGGTCACAGTCCATTCCTGCAGACTCTGAGATTCCCAGATTCCTACTTGGTCAGGGATTGTTGGTCCACTCGGAGCTCTCCATGTCAGCTTTGTCCTGAGCTTGAGCCCTCAGCGGGTCTCCTTGTCCTCCCCTTCAGCACCCACTGTGCAGTTCTCAGTGAGGAAGGACACTCTCTAGGCTTTGGAGAACTGTGTGGGGCTTTCCCAGATGTCACTTCTACTCTCCTGCATCACACCAACAGGGTGGGTGGAAAGTCGAGGAATCGATCCCCAGCTGGGGAGTAAGGCACAGGTTACTTCTTTTCTCTTGGATCCTCAAACTCCTCCAAGAGGGGAGGGGGAAACTTATCATTCCTCCCACATATTAGTCAAACTCTTCAGAGAAACAGCACCAGTAGGATACATACGTTGGTCTATATCAATGTCTACGTCTGTATCTCTCTCTCTATCTGTATTCACATGTAGATATATACAGATAAATTTATTTTTAAGGAATTGGTTCACACGATTTTGGGGCCAGGAAGTCTGAAATCTGCAGGGCAGGCCAGACATTCAGGTGAGTGCTGATGTCACAGTCTTAGGATCGAGTCCCACAGAGCAGTAGTCTGGAAGCTCAGGCTGGACTTTTGTGTTACCGGTCTTGAGGAGAATACCTTTCTATTTGGGAAACTTCAGTGTTTTCTCTTAAGGCTGTTAACTCATTGGAGGAGGCCTCCCCAAAGCATGGAGGGCCACCTGCTTTACTCAAAATCTACTGATTTAAATGTTGACCACATCTACAAAATACCTTCGCAGCAACTTCCAGGCTGGTATTTGACCACACTACTGGTACCACGGCCCAGCCAAGTTGGCACGTAACATTAACTATCACAGGATGGATGGAAAGCTGAGGAATGGGTCCCCAGCTGGGAAATAAGGCACAGGTCACCTCTGCTCTTAGATCCTCAAACTCCTCCAGGAGAGGAGGGGGGAACCTATCATCATTCCTGCATGGCTTGCCTCCAGAGGACAGAAACAAGCCTGGGCAGAGGGTTCCTTCTCAGCACACGCACTGACCTCCAACTGTCAGACTTCCTTTCTTGTACTCCTTCACCCCAGGCCAGTGACATCTAAAAGTTCTGCCATGGGGCAGGAAAACCTGGCTCTCCCTTTATCCTATGTTCTTCCAAATCTATCCTTTAGGGTGTAAAATGTATTTTCCTTGGCCCTTCCAAATCACGGTTTCTGTGACTCCATTAGCTTTTCTTGTAAACTATGGTTTCTCCAGTGGGTTTCAAAGGTTGTTTATAAGCTCAAAAGCTGAGCCTTGCTGCCCTGGTTCTGCAGGTCATCTTTTCTCCAGGAGAGGACCCCGCAGTGCCCTAGCTGCCACCTGATACATGGGGTGCACCACAGGCACAAAGAGTCACTGGGTATGAAATGCTGAGGTCAGTTCGTTAATGGCTGCATGTCTACAATAGCGAACAATTATAGCTGTGCTCTGATGAGATTGCCTGTGTGTTCTGTGCACTGATGCGATTGCCTGTGTGTTCTGTGCACTGATGCGATTGCCAGTGTGTTCTGTGCACTGATCTGATTGCCGGTGTGTTCTGTGCACTGATGTGATTGCCTGTGTGTTCTGTGCACTGATGCGATTGCCTGTGTGTTCTGTGCACTGATATGGTTGCCTGTGTGTTCTGTGCACTGGGACCAGAACTTCCTCCATCACTGTCTCTGCATCTTAGTCATCTTGCTTTCACTGGTGTCTTAACCCATTTGGGCTCCTATAACAAAATACCATACATTTCTCACGTGGTTCTGGAGGCTGGAAAGTCCCAGTTTGGTGTCTGGTGAGGCCCTATTTCCTGGTTCATAGATGGTATCTTCTTTTTGTGTCCTCACATGATGGAAGGGTAGGGGGTCTCTTTGGACCTATTTTATAAGGGCACTAATCCCATTCATAAGGGCTCCATCCCCATGACCTAATCACCTCCAGTGGCCCCACCTCCAGTATCATCACCTTGGAAGTTAGAATTCTGACATCTGAATCTGGTTGGGGAGGGGACATAAACATTTGATTCATTTCAGCTGGTGGATCAGTGTCTACCACATGGTTCACTTTTACTAAAAAAAAAAAAAAAAAAAGAGAGAGAAAGTTGAATGAAGTTGAAATAAATTTTCAAATTTTCCTCAGTCCTGATGACTGGCACAAGATAAGGAATATCACAAGTATTAGTTTCTTCAAATAGGAACAGAAATTCTTGGTGATCTCTAGCTGGCACTGTTCTAGTTGAATGTTTTCACATCTACTAAGGCAAGGGTTTAATGCATTTGCACCTTTTCGTAAGCCTTTTTCTGTGGTTTGATTAGAAAGCCAAAACCCATCTATTTTGTCACTTAGATCAATTACTATAATTACGGTTTGAAAAATAAAACTTTTGAAGCCCAGACTTAGACTGCGGATCTAGCTACATCATAATTATAGTCAGTCCTGTGTGCCCTTGAGTGAGTTTTCAATTATTCTCAGAAAAAGCTGGTTCTGTGAAATGTGGTATATCTTTTAATCGCTGATTAAGACCTGCACAAATCTCAGACCCTATCTCTTTGTTCAAAGACATATCATCTTAAATAACTAGTGTAGAGGCTGCTCTCAATACTCTTTGTTGAATGAATGAGTACAAGGTAAGAATACAGATGCTCATATAAAATGTAAAATAGTGGCTGAGCCACAGGGGACGCTTGTTCATGTATTGCTGGCCCAGCTATCACCACATCTATCTGATTCCTAACTTTGGGGACTGTTTTGTAGGCAAGCACCTTGTTAGAGGGTATAGAGTGAAACTGTCTCTGCCAACTGAGGCAGGGAGGAATGCACTGGAAGTTTCTAGAACCAAAGGGAAGGCTGGAGAATGTGGTGTAAAGGAAGGGCAGTGTCCAAGGCAGGTGCAGCACAGGGATGAAGCCCAGAACCTGCCAGCCTGGGCTTCATTGGCACTGTGGCTACCACTGGCTGCCTAATGCCCACACTTGCACACTTTGGGGGCAGAGGCCCCTGGGCCTCTGCCTCCATGTGGCAGCCATCACACTATCCCAGCATCTCTGGGTCACCCTCCTGAATGTGAAGCCTGGGGAGGGACATTCTCATTGGCGGAGTGGCAGTCCCAGGCCCATGGAGTAGCAGTCAGGGTGGAACTGCCACTGTGCCTCCACCACAATTCGCACAAGGGGGTGACTCCCTTGGAGTGGGAACTATGTTCTGAATCGGAGTGAGCAAAACCCCCACTGATTTTCACTGCTGTGTGCAACAGAGTCATGAACAAATGTAGTTTTACTGAAAAGAAAGAAGGATTACACCAAGGCAAGCAGAATCACAAAACTGGCCCAATTTTCCCACAGAACTGAAGCTTGAGCAACTTGCATTTGTTTCACTGGAGTTATCTTCTCAGGAAACTAACATCAGGCCTCCCAGATTACATCAAGGAACCGAAACTTCCCAGATCACCACATCCGGACAATCAGACGCACCTGCTGCCTCTTGAACAACTCCTCTTCCTTACCCCCCCTAATTCTCGGCTATACAAACTCCTAATTTTAGTTGGTTATAGAGATGGTTTTTGAGACTTGTCTCCCATCTTCTGGCTGACATCACCTGCAATAAACCCTTTCTTCCCTGGCAATACTTGTCTCAGTGTGGCTTTCTGTGTGGTGAGCAACCAGACCTGGGCTGAACCCCTGGCCTTTGGCAACAATTAATGTGAACATCGAATTCTCCGAGCTCAGAGTTGAGCTACATTTGTTCATGACTCTGTTGCACACAGAAGTGAAAATCAGTGGGGGTTTTGCTCACTCCGATTCAGAACATGGTTCCCACTCCAAGGGAGTCACTCCCTTGTGTGACTTGTGGTGGAGGCGCAGCAGTAGTTCCACCCTGACTCTACTCCATGGGCCTGGGACTGCCACTTGTAATAAGCACTGGACAAACAATGGTTATTATTTTCATTATTATTATTTTAGTATCATTATCAATAGTATGAAATTGGTCAGATTTAAAAAATTATCAGTAAAGGCAAACTGCCCGTGGGCTGGTTCTTGGTAACATTTTGAAGCAGGGGGTTTAGCCTTGACATCGAAGTCCTTGCACCCTGTTTACCTGCCTCCTTCCCATCACCACTCTCTTTCCCTGTGCTGGTACTCCTCTCTCCCAGTGCCACAGGGTATTATTTTTTGCTGGTGATCAACTAATGTTCACTAACGTAGTTAAGGCTGAGAGTGTTTTAAACACCAGCTGTGCAGAACTGTTTGAATTTGTACCACAGATACTCAGAGATCTTAAGGTTTGCAAGGCCAAATGAATGACTCTTTCATGGGGATGGTTAACCACAGTAGGAATAATTAGAATTCATTAAATACACACATACAAGTTGGGCACTGAGCTAAATGCCTTAAGTGCATTACATCCTAGGCATTAACACTTTTAATTCTCACAACTCTTTGAAATAGTGACTGTTATTATCACACCAATTTTCAAACGGGAAAATCAAGGCTTGGAATTTAGGCTTGAACCCAGCTCTGACTGACTCCACAGCTCATACTAGATACTGTGAACTAACTACCTCATCTTTAGCTTAGCGCTGGTTTCTGACACCACCATCTACTCGAATGATGAAGAAGATAATTCAAGGAGCATTGAGGAACCCCAATCTTCTAAGGTGCTTTGAGGGCAAGCACAGTGGTTCATACCTGTAATCCCAAGAGTTTGGGAGACCGAGACTGGAAGATCACTTGAGACCAGGAATTTGAGACCAGCCTGGACAACATAGCAAGACCCCATCTACAGAAAACAAAATAAAAATGTTAGCTGGACATGGCGGTATGCACCTGTAGTACTAGCTACTTGGGAGGCTGAGGCAGGAGGATCACTTGAGCCCAAGAGTTGGAGGCTGCAGTGAGCTATGAATGTGCCACTGCACTCCAGCCTAGGAGACAGAGCAAGATCTTGCCTCTAAAATAAATAAATAAAAATGTAAAATTTTAAAAATGAAGTGCTTTGAACTCCTTGACACCAAAGACTAATTTTTATTCTTAATTCTTTCTTTTTTTGTTATTTGCTAATGAACAGCTAGTTATGCTGAGTCGAATGACTGCACCTAGCTTCAGCACATAGGGACAATTCTAGTGGTTTTAATGAGGAATTACTTGCCTAAAGTGCCCAGAGCAGAGATGGAAGAGTCTGGTTTCAAGTCTTGCATCTGCAATGAATTAAGTAAATAAATATCTCCAAGTCTCATTGTTTTCTTTGTAGAATGGGAGAAAGCAATGTCTATTTCCTAGGTTTGCTGTGAAGGCTAGAGAGTACACACAAAAAAATGATTGCTGTCATACGATGAGGAAACTGAAATAGATTTTCCCGGCCATGATTAAAGATGGCAGCTTTTTATCAGTTGCGTCCGAAAGTGATTTAGAGAGAGGGTCTTCCCCAAATCACCATCATCAATTAGCCACTTAAATTTTGTGTGTGTGTGTGTGTGTGTGCAGTTTAACCAGGATGACTTCATTTAAAAGACACCCAGCATGCCTCCTTTTAAAAGATAAATCACTGAAACTCTGACCTTTGTGTTCTAAAGCAGCTTTTACCTGGGACAAACAAAATATTCGAAATGCTGAGAAGGCCTTTTAAGTGGAGACCTTTGTTGCAGACTGGCACAATCAGGGCTGATGACCTTGTTAATTGATGTTGCACCAAACTCCTCTGAAAAATCAAGTTCAAAGTTAGTTTGTCAAACAAATCTCCATTTAAAGAGTTGGAAGCTGTAATTTCTTTCTTTCGAACAATAACAGAGGGATTTTCAGTTTTCTTTTCTTTTTTTAGCAAAGTATTTGCCCCATCTTTTAATATCTCTACAACACCCAGCATCTCTGAGGCTTTGACATAGAAGTTAATTCTCTGTAGGTCAAGGCCTTTGCCCTGGGAGACAGATTAGCCTTCAGGAAGCACAAAAGCTTACAAAGAGTTCCCAGAGATGCAGAAGGATAATGCTGAAACGTTGGGTCCTAAGTTGCCAGTCAGGGAAAATCCATTTTGCTATTGAGTCTTGATGCTGGAGTCTCCGTGCTGAGTCGTCATGGAAGTTGAAGGTAAATGCAAGAGAACGCTTGCCCTTTGATCTTGCCAAGGCGAACAGAAGACTCATTGAGGAGGTGTGGGTCGGCAGGTGTTTCCTTGTACTCTAAATAGACCTCATCTGCCCGAAAGCCTTTCATGTTGCAGCCACCCATCCAGTTCCCCACTTTCCTGGACATTGCAGCTCCTCAGCAGCCGTGTCTGTGAGCTTATTTCTGAGAATCTGTTTGGATGGGAGGTTTTCTGTTCCTTTCAGTCACCAATATCTATGCAAATATTCAGATTTGTTTTTGTTCAATGTGTCCACTTTTATCCAATAGCACGTTTGGTTATATGAGGTTTCTAGAATGTTCCATTTGCTGATGGGTCTGTTACCCACCTTTGATTTCTGGGAGTCCTAGTTTGTCTTAAATACACTAGGAATATGCAAGTGCAGATGGCCTGAGGTTTGCCCTGCAATCTTGTGTCTGGCAAAAGGCATGGACTATGGAATGTCCCCTGTTAATGGCCACCTCCAGCCTGGAGCCATCCAAGACACATGTACCACCTCTCCCAGCAGAAGGTCAGCTTCTCCTCAGCCCTGTGTCTGTCTCCCCTGGGGTGCCCCATGGAGGCAGGTACAGAAACTGCTCTTGGTACTTGTCCCCCCATACACCCAAAGTTCTCCTGGCCCGTGAGGCCTTCCCTCTGGTCCTGCTGCTGCTCAAAAGCACGCCCAGTCAACTTCAGATGGAAGGAAATCAGACTTCAGACTGCATCGCAGCATATTTTTGGCTCAAGCTAGCTAAGAACCATGAAATGCTGATTTTTAGATTTTTTACTTTTTGCCAGAAGCATGTAGCTGCCTCTTTAAATTATTTCAGCTAACTTCTGTTGATGATGTGTGGATAAACAAAAGTGTCTGCTGAACTGAGTTCGTGGGGTGCTTTCACAGAAAACAGGCGTGCTGTAAGCAGGAGATCTGCATTCTGGAACATCTAATTAGGAAAACCTAACGGCGGCCTCCGTAACCGTCTCCCAGGGAGCCTGCATCTGCGCTCAGTACGTCAGCTGCATATTAAAGATTCATAGCTTGTATGAGTCATTAAAAACCACCTAACAATCATCAAGGCATGTTTGGCTCTTGGAGAAAATGAAAAGCACAGTTTTGGCTTTAAAATAATTTGCTTTATTGAGAGAGAGAGAGAGAGAGAGAGAGAGAGAGAGAGAGAGAGAGAGTGTGTGTGTGTGTGTGTGTATGTGTGTGTGTGAGATACAAAAATGTCCAGTAGGTGACCTTTGTTGATGTTTGTTGCTGCCTCTTTAGGGCCTTGACCTCCACCTTGGACTCATCTCCCTGTAGGCACCTAAATGAAATCTCATGACTACAGGTTCTTGGTATTTTGCTCACTGCCAGGTTTAGAAAATTAATAACCACCAAATTTCTCAACAGCTTAGGATGCTACCTTTTAATATGCAACTTCTAAAAACTGAAAAACGTTCACAATTTGCAAAAATTTGTGTCAAATGGCAGCATGCAGGCTTTCTAGAGAGTTGATTGGAAGGTAGTAGTGGTCAGGGGCGTTTTCTCCCCCACCACATGTGAGTGTCCTGGGCTACCATAACAAGTTTCCATATACAGGGGTCTTAAAGTGACACACATTTATTTTTACAGTTCTGGAGGCCAAAAGTTCGAAATTAAGTTCTTGGCAGAGCCGCACGTCCTCTGGAGCCTCCAGAGGAGGAGGGTTACCAGGCCTGCCCTTCGCTTCTGGTGCGTCTGGCGGCCCTCGCCTTCACTTGTGGTGCGTCTGGCGGCCCTCGCCTTCGCTTGTGGTGCGTCTGGCGGCCCTCGCCTTCGCTTCTGGTGCGTCTGGCGGCCCACGCCTTCGCTTCTGGTGCGTCTGGCGGCCCTCGCCTTCGCTTCTGGTGCGTCTGGCGGCCCTCGCCTTCCTTGGTTTGTGGACACACCTTTACAGTCTTGGCCTCCTTTTCCCATTGCCTTCTCTTCCATGTCTGCGTCTGAACTTGTCCTCCACCCTTCTCTGATAAGGAAAGGTATCACTGGATCTAGAGCCCACCGGGATAATCTGGGATGATATTATCTCAAGATGTTTATCTTCATTACACCTGCAAAGGCCCTTTCTTCAAATAAGGTCACACTCACAGGTTCCAAGTGGACATATCTTTTGGGGGCTGCTCCCATCAGACCACGATACACAAGACAGAAAGGCCAGCAAGGTGTTGTAACTCAATTTTCAGGAGATATTTGTTAGAAAACCAAAGCCTTTGACAGCAGGAGTTTCACTCTGTGTTGACCTGAACCATTTTCTTTCCCTCAATATAATGCTTTAAAATTGCTTCCACTGGGGCTAGAGCGTGGCTCTCTGCAAAGCTCTGGAATTTTCTGTATTTGCAAATAAAAATTGGAATTTGAGGGGAAATCGTTGAACTAGGTAGTACTACTCAGACACTTTTTCACTTAAAATATGGAATTTTTAAGTAAAAATCAAAAGAATTCCTCCAAAATAACAGCATTTAGGCTCTCAAAAGAGTTGATGGGGGAAGATCTCTGTCTCTGTGGTCAGAAATGACTTCTCTCCATTCCTCAAACCACAGTGCATGGACTCCCACTGCAGACTCATGGCAACCCTGCCATGGATTCGAGGCAGGAGGGTCCCTCCTAGGAGGGGCTGTCAGAGCAGCCTGTGCTCACACAAACACTCTCCCCTGATGAGAGGATCAGCAGGGAACAGATGAGGAGACCTGGGGCAGATAGAGGGCGGCAATGGCTATAGGGCAAGATGAGTTTGTGAGAAATAGAAAAGAAAGAACCCCAATATGGCAGAACACAGGGAACGGGCCCAGCCGAGGTGGGGAATGGGCCCAAGCAAGGGGGAAAATAGAAGCTAAGACATAGATAGAGGCTCTGAAACAAAACACGGGGAAGAAGGCAAACTTGCCCTTGTCAGTACCGCCGTTCAGAATTTTTCTCTTAGTTGAAGTCAGTAAAGATGGCGCCCCAACTGGAAGTCATACTGGACTTCTGTGGTTCTATAACTCTAACTGGGAATCTTCAATTAGAACCTGGACTTGGCAGAGGGAAGGGCCTGCGAAGATCCAGCACAACCTGCAATCAAGGTTTCCATTTATTTGCTTTCCTGTTTGCCACCCCCCTCACCAGAATGGAGGCTCCTTGAGGTCAGGGTACTTGTCTATCATGTTCATTCTTGGGTCCCAGGTCCCATTCCGAGTGTTTGACGCATAGCAGGTGCTCAAAAAACATGTGACATGTGAAGGAATGAATAGTGAGCATGAAGGCATGAGGCTTTATCTACGTGTATTTTGTTCAAATTTAAATCTCTGAGTTTTTTTGACTTTCACTCTCTGGTCTGGTCTTCCCCAGAGCTTTTTTATTTTTTTTATTTTTGCAATCCTTCTGCCTCAGCCCTGCAAGAAGCTGGGACTATAGGTGTGCAGCACCATGCCTGGCTAATATTTATATTTTTTGTAGAGATGGGGTTTTGCCATGCTGCCCAGGCTGGTCTCAAACTCCCGAGCTCAAGTGATTCCCCCCACCTCGGCCTCCTTAGAGCTTTAATTGCCTCTTGTTTACCCCATTAGTGAGGGAGGGATTCCCTCTCTAGGGTTATAAATGTGGCTAAACACACACCACCTGACAGTGGACAGATGCGATTGACAGCAGCCTATTCCTAATGTATACTCACAGCCAGGGGAGGAGGACAGTGCGCCACGCAGGCCGTTTAAGGACGGAGTGAACAACCGGGGGCTGTGGGAGGCAGGCTTTGTAGTAACAAGAGATGGCAGTGTCTCCCGGTTCATGTGGGAGGATGCAACTGGCTCCTTTGAGTAATTCCACAGGCTGGCAGGGAACGAAAGTCACTGCTTAAGGATAAGCAAGAATGGCCTGGACCCTTGATAAGGAGGGTTGCTTGCCTTGGGGACTTTCTCTGCAGGAGCAGAGTGGGGAGGGGAGCTTGTGGTTAGGCCACCTGAGACCCTCCTGATTTTGCCAGATGTAAGGAAACAAACAATATTTAGCTTTAATTTAAACCTTACACTATACCTACTTACAAGAACAGGCCACAGAGTCAGTCCTCATGAGGTCAAATCATCTAAGCTGTGTGTCCCGAAATTAGGTAGCCTTTCTCAACCTGTTAATGAGGAATGATAATAATACTTCATAAGCTGGTGTCGAAAATAAGTTGATCCATAAAAGACACTTGCGCTTTGCCTGGAATTAACACAGCTCCCAACCAATGTGGCTTGTCATGCTCAATGGAAGGAGTGTACATGTGGAAGTAGACAGACTCAGGTTTGAAGCTGTCTCTGCCACGAAGTAGATTTCACTTCTCTAACCTCAGTTTCTTCATTTGTCAAATGGAAGTAATGAGACCTACACAAGGCTATTGGCAGATAATGAATAGAAAACACGGAGCATGGCACCTGGCCCCTGAATAGCCATCCGCTCATATACACAAGGGTTATTCTATTCAAGATATTATCAAAATAGCTTCCAGTTACAGAATGCCTATTCTATGCTGGGTGCTGGCCAAGGCACTGGCTCAGGGGGTCTAAGGCCCTGGGAGGGTGGAGGCTCCAGGGTGAGGGGCGGGATGGGTCAGAGCAGGAAGGATGTTGTAGGTTGTGGTGAAGAATTTGGAGCATGTGGTTGTCATCCTGGGGTCTGGAGTTATGAGATGGGAAAATAGTGTAGAAAGTGTTGAGAGGGGGGCATTTCAAAGTTCGCATGACCCCTAGAGATCTGGCCACTCCTTCCATTGGGAAACCTGCACATCCTTCCTGCCCTCCACATGCACTGGCCTTGGCTCGATGAGAGTGGCTGCTGTGGGTGTGTCCGTCAGGCATGCTGGGACAGAGACAGTGTGGAGGGCTGCAGCAATGGAGGGACATGGAGGCTCAGGAAGGTGTGAGCTGGGGAGGATATGGCAGGGTGTGGGTGGAGTGAGCATTCAGGCTGCCCTGCAGAGGACAGACTGCAGCTGAAAAGGACGAGAGAGAGAGAGAGAGAGAGAGAGAGCTCATGCAAGGACGGTGTGCCCATGTGTGGGAGAGACAGCATGAGCAGGGTGGCCAAGGAGAGGTTGAGAAAAACTTGTGACCATGGGGCTCTCTTCCCAACCAAGGGCATCATACCAGTGCAGATACCTTTGCTTCTCAGTCTGGGAGAATTTCACTTCTGGTACCTGTAAAATAGGAGTTGCTCCTGTGAGTAATTTTTTGAAAACCAGGTAGAATAAAAAATACATATTTTTGCACTGAAAGCCTTGGGAGAGGGAAAGGATCTCAAACCTCAGATCCCGAGAGGAGAGGGTATGGAGGTAAAGGTGAAAGGAGCTGGAGGCAGGGGCTGCAGTCTGAAAACATGGAGGGCTTGAGAAATGCCTGTTCTGCAGTCTTCAAGGAAATGTATCTTCCAAGGTATCTCAAATACTCATGGCATATAGTGTCGCTGGGGCCATGGAGCTACGTAGAGGTTAGCAACTGAAGCCTGCAGTCAGAAAGTCCACGCAGAACATCCGATGCGGCAATGAAATGCAGGAAGCAGAGCTGCAGTCCAGCAAAATGAGGGTCAGAGCACCTCATTGAGCCTGGGGAAGGTGCAGAGCTAGAGAATTCCCTAGCGAGCGAGAAAAATATATGGAAATAAATCTCCCTGCAAACAACATTGCTAATTAAGAATGTGTCCATGCCATTGGCGATGTGAAGTTTTATTCTTTTATGTTAGTGCCTATAAATGTATTTACATTGGCTTTCAAGCTTACTGCCCTTTGAAAGTTCTTAAATTCCTTAACGTCAGATTCTACAATCAAATTCTGTGACCCATGGGTCTAATCCTCCCGTAGTGGTGCAGGGAAATCTGTAGTATTTAAGGGTCAGGATCCCTAGAACTTAGTGAGGTACTTGGTGGAGTGTGGGCTGGAGGTGGCTGGAGCAGGAGTCACGACTGGGCACAGGGAAGCGGCTACATGAGGGCTGGTGGGGGGCTTACAGGGCTCCCTGTGGGATCGGCAGAGTCAGGTGACTTTGGGCTGAAAGCATGTAGTCAGCAGGTGGGGCTTTCCCAGCAAATCCTTTCAGTTCACAGAATCCACCTGGTTCATGTGTTAGATGTGCACTCACATGGGTGCCACCTTCCCTAGTGGGAAACAACCAAATAGCAATACACTGATATCACTATCACTATAATTTTCTTTTTTCTTTTTTTTTTTTTTAGGACAGTTGCATATATTTGCTGAGAAAAGAGATCCCTGTCTTTTGGAATGAGACTGGGTCATTTTCTTGACCTGGGAAAGTTGCTTACCTTTGCTTAGCTTCAATTCCTCATTTCTTGTGTGTGGAGAGTCACACCTGCGACACAGATTAAATGTAAGGAAGTAACATGCACAATCTCCTAGCACGGTGTCTGGGGCATACCAGACATTCCACAGAAGTAATGATCATCATCATGATCATGTGGCTGGTTCTTTTGAATTGCCTTCACATAAACCATCGATAAGGCTCTTTCCAAAAAAAATACTAGTTGATTTGCATGTGGATGAAAAGAAAGGCCATTGGAGTTGGGGAAGGTGGAGACATGGCCACATTCTAAATTTTAACGGTGCGCTCCTTTCAAAAGGAAGTTCCAGGCATGGCTCCCTCCTGTGTGTTCATGCATGCCTGCATGATTGCTTGAGGGTAAGACGAATGTCCCATACATTTTATTAGTTCACATGTTGGCCATCAAGGATGGGGGAAATCCTTCTCACTGGGTCCCAGGAGTGGCGTTCCTTGTGGTTAACCTGTGTTCTTTCTCTGGTTGCCTCAGCCCCTTTTCTTTCTTTTTTCTCCCAAGGTAGCAAAGATCACATTAGTCAGAGGAAAGAGGAAAAGAAATGAGTGGTTACAGCCTTATAGCTCACTTGGGAAATCTGTGCCCTTTCTCCAGGGGTTTCTAAGTTTAATTTTTCTTATTCAATCTTTTTACAGTCTGAACCCGCTGGCAGGCAGTGAATTTCTTTTAAGACTGCTGCAGCATGGAGCTTCTGCTGGCAGAAATAATTTTTTAGAGCTATAAAAATCTTGGCGGAGTTTAAGAAATATCCTGGTGGTCCCAGCCTATCTCCAAGTGACCACTCCATTAAATCCAGGAAACAAGTCCTTCGTCGACTGCTATCATAAAGTTGAAATTTATTATACAGTTCAGAAGTGTAACGATTCTGGGAAATCAAGAAGAAATAGAGACGAAATTCCCCGCTCAACAGCATAATTCTTTCAGTAAATGGACACAATCCTGCCTCTTATTTTGAGCTTGAAAGATAGACTTTGAAGATCTAAGTTTCCATTACTGATGCTACTTAAAAGAAGCTGGCTCCAAAATCATCAAGTACTCTGTTTGTGGAATAAATGGAGTTTTAATGGCCTGTGGTGTCGTATGAATATTCATGCTAATAGGTATTTTCCATTTAGGATATTAACTACATAGTAACCAAGACTTAATTCTAATGGCTGGCTACTGTTATAGGCAACTAATTTATGTTGATTCTTGACTAGAAAAAGCAGATTTCCACATCCATTAAGGAAATTAAAGGAAGCTATCTTTTTTCCTTCACCTGCACCAGCCCACAGGGACCCTCCCCCTATATTTGCTGAGCATCCAAATGTCTTCTAAATGTGTTTACCAGTTTTATTTCAACCAGTAAGTGCCCTGTTTTCCATTTGATGTTATTCAGTTAACAAGAAAGGAACACAATAAGGAAGACTTAGATTAAGTGTCAAGAGCTGAATACTTACAATCCGTTTAACTAGGTCCTTTATATCAGAATGAGACCTTGCAGAAGGCACAGGAAATCTTGTTGGTCCCTGTTGCACAGATAAGAACGAGTGTCCCTGACATCAAGTATTGTAGATGTCAAAGCTGATTGAGTGAGGAGGATAGCCTTTCTTTTTGCACATTTGGACAAGGCAAAAGTAAAGGATTCTCAAGAAAGGAAAGAATGACTCATTTATTTTCCAGTCTTCAACCAAGATTATAAGAAACTTGTTGTGATCATAAGAAACCAGGCTTCCCTCAAAATCAACGTGTTAGTTGTCAAGTCTGCTTACAGAGCCCGGCTGAAAAGAATAATTTTTTTGAGAGTCATTCACTGAGAGCTCTGCTTTTTCTCCCACCTTTCTAACTGAGAGTTATGATCTTCAATAAGACCACCTGGTGGTAGACCACCTACTACTACCAAGCTCAAAATATGTTTTATATACTCCAGCACAGTAACTTTCCTCCAGCTACTTTTCCTATGTAAAATTCAGCTATTATGTAGATCAACCTCTAGGTATCTGTCTGCAAGTGCACAACTCTGGAATCAGTACGACAAACTTCTCCAAAATGCTCTCATATTTTTTATGAGAAGGTCTCTTCCTATAGAATAGATCATGATTAGGACATAATTTGTCATATTTGGAGTCTATGTCATGAATTTATCTTCGTCATATTCCTGTGGTGTGTGTAACTATTGCTCCCTGTTTCACTCTTGTGGCCTGTCTATGGTAGTTGATAAATAAATATTTATTAAATGTGTAAGTAAATGAATATGATCTTTATGTAGGCCACACGCTGTTGAGCATAAAAGAGCATAAAATATTCAACAGTAATGCCTTGATCTGCCGTGACTGGAGAAGGAGAGAGGATGATTTCTGATTGCAACGGTGGATCACGTCCATTTTCATCTTACGTCCTAGCAGTATCTCTTTTAACCACAGGGTGTTTAAAGGACTGCTCCATTATCACCAATGTGTTGGTGGTCAGAGCCCATTTCGTTAGAGAGCTTTGTTTTCACACCTTTCCAAGTTTGCTAAAATAGGCAGCCTGGATTTGATGCAACAAAGAAAAGCATTTCATAGGATTCAGTTGATGAGACCTAGAACTTAAAGCATTATTCCTTCCCTTAATTAATAGATTTTTAAAAAAATGTGTCTATGAGCTAGGGACTCTGTTTTATGCAGGGGACTAAACCATGCTTAAGATAGGATTCTTGTTCTCAAGGAAGGAAGACCCGTCATTGCTCACCATAGGTTGAGGTGTCATGACACAGGTGCACGGACTGCATTAGGGGAATTTATCCCAAAACTCAAATTCAGACTCAGCACCTAAATCACACTGTACTTAGCTGTCCATATTGGTGATTATCGGCACCATGTCTCCCTCTGTGCCTTTGCTAATGCAGTAGTTCTTCAAAGAACAACTGCCCCTGGATTTTCTGCAAGTTTCAGTTTGATGCTTACCAGGATGGGTCAAGGGAAAATTTCTCATGGACTGTGGTATTGATTTCCATCACTAAATGATGCTTAGCAAGTTTGCTGATGAAAACACCCTAGAGAAAGAAGTGGATGGTGGCATGGCTTTGGAAACTGCCTACATTCCCCACAAAAACACCAGAGCAACAAAACGGAAAACCCACATACACCAACTGAGCCAGAGGAGGGACTGGTCTGAGCCCACCCCCACCTCCATGTTTTTTCATACGTGCCCGCTGACCGATCTTCCTTCCTTCCGTGCTTCCTTCCTTCCTTCCTTACTTGCTTCCTTCCTTCCTTCCTTCTTTCTTCTCTCCTTCCTTCCTACCTTCCTTCTCTCCCTCCCTCCCTCCTTCCTTCCTTCTTTCTCTCCTCCCTCACTCCTTCCCCCACTTCCTTCCTTCCTTCCCTCCTTTCTTCCTTCTTTCCTTCCTACCTTCTCTCCCTCCTTCCCTCCCTCCCTCCCTTCCCTTCCTTCCTTCCCTCCTCCCTTCCTTCCTTCCTCCCTCCCTTCCTTTCTCCTCCCCATCTCTTAACATTAACATTTCCTTCCCTCCCTCCCTTCTTCTTTCCTTCATTCCCCATTGTTCTCTGAAGCTGAGGCTAAAAGGGAGTAGGAGAAAGAAACTAACATGTATTGGGCCACTGCTGTCAGCCCACCAGTGGTATCCACTGGAATATCTCAAATCTGAGGATGGGATTTTCCAGAAGCCCTGTGGTTTCATCTAATTATGTTATTTTCAATAAATTTAATTTGTAGAACTTACATAACTAAATGTTACTTTTTGTATGCTTGTAAAACTTCTCATAAATAAATTCATAAGCCCTAAAAAATACTCTTATTTCTAAATGTGTATCATGGTTTTGGTTTGGAAAATACAGTTTTATGCAAAGGGATAAATTTAAATTGAACAGCTGGAGAAACAAGCTGGAAAAAATTTCAGCGTCCAAATAAGACAGAAGGATCTGATGGTGAAATGTAGTTCAATGAAATTTAAAATAATTGCCTATGGGCTTTTGTTATGTTGGTTTCTGTTCCTAAGACATTACCGAGCCGGAATTAAAAAATTTCTGTGGTCCAGAGTTGTTTGCAGTTCTTCTGGTGCGGGGGGGCTTCTTTAGCTTTCTGACCCCTTCCCATCGGTCTGTGGACTGCATAAGGCCTTCTGAGTTCCCTCCTCAGTTTTCCCACTTCCTGGGGAATGTCTATACGGTTCCTGATCTTGGATAAACATGTGCTGGAGACTTCCAAGTTCGTGTCTCTGGCTTTGGCTAGTCTCTGGAAATCCAGCTACATTTCCAAATGTCTGCAGGACACCTCTGTGGAGACTGGAATGATTTAGCCTGGATCCGTAGGCACTTAGCAAAATCCACATGGCTACTGAGAGCCCACAGTTCCAAGGAAGTTTTATGCAAATTGAGTGTATGTGTGTGTGTCCGTGTGATGTGCACATCTATGGGTGTGGGGGTGTGGGGAGGGTGCATTTTTCTGAGAAGAGAGTACACAGATTTTTATCAGATTTTCAAAGTGGTCTTTGGTGCTTCTCTTTCCCCATAGTAGCTAATGTTCTGTGAATGCTTATCTTGTGGTGGGCATCATACCAAGTGCTTTATTGGCATTTAATAATTTCAGTCATCTTGTGAGTTATGATCTGTTCATATTTATCATTTAAGAAAATATGAAGCATAGTGAGATGGTAAACTCCAAGGTCATAACTAATAGATATTGGAGGGAAGGTTTAAATCCTGCCCCTTCCCCAAGGCAAGATCTTCACCAACATTGCATCACTGGGACTTACCTCTCTCCCTACTCTGTCATTGATTTTGGTGTAAAACTCTGTCTCCCAGACATTCTCACAGCCTCTCCTCTAATTCAAACCCCAAATATGATGTTAGTTGCCCTGTGGGGGCTCACCCATCTCCAGACTGGATGATTGTCACCCTGGCCTCCCCACCCCTTCCCCTCTCCTTCCATCCCTGTATCACGCGCTGCCCACAGGGTCTCTAAAGAATCTGTGGGCTCACAACCTACAGTCCAGCCTGTCAGCAGGATGTCATATTACTCCGTGGTCAGGGTCACTCTGACCTTTCCAGACACAGTTCTGAAGAGCTCCTCAGGAGAGACACCACACACACACACACACACACACAAAAGCCAAATACATCAGACACCCCCACACTACACACACATGCACTCACACAGCACACCACCACTCTCCACACTACACACAAATATACACACTCACCACCAACACAAAACACAGCACACACACCACACACACCCACAAAACATACACATCAGGCACCCCCTACATTACACACACACACACACACACACATAAAATACACACACACGACACTTTCTATACTGCACACATATGCACACTCACAAAACACATCACGCACACCACACACACACACACATCATACACACTTACATACCACACAACACAACAAACACATACATAGACACCAGACACTCCTCACACTATACACATACATAACAACACATACCAAATACACACACGAGACACTCTCCTCACTACACACACACACAATATCCACACAAAACACATCACACACCACACACAGTACACACTGCACACACACATACCATGCCCCACACCACACACATAGACACCAGATGCCCCTGGGCAAGGGAGCCCCTGTGGGCTGGGCTCATCTGATACCATCAGCTGCCAGCACCCCCAGGCCTCTGTCTTGAAAGGAAGTTCTAGGAGACCCACCAGGATACCCCCGAATCTAATCAATGTCTTTACACAGATTTTTACAGGAGAGCTGTATTTCCAGTTTTGAGGTCATTGCAGGGTAGTTTTGTTTTAATTAATTTATATTTTTCTTTCCAGACAGGCTGCTGCAGGCGCTTGGGTTTCTGGAAGAGGTTTTGGGATGCTCAGATGTACACAGCAGGCCAGAATTTGGCCATGCAAAGGGTCTTAGGGTTAGAGATGAAGCATGACTATTAATAACAATTATCACAGGGCGACTGCTCAGAGTCAGTGTCATCTGCATAATCATGTTTCACCTTAGCATCTGCTCCCTTCAAATACAGGCGTGCGATTTTTAAAGAACCAAATATTCAGAATATGCCTTTCTTCTCCTCTACTTCTGAGGAACTCAGATCACTTTGTTGTGAGATCTAATGTGATTCCTTTGCTTTTCATAGGCACTTCATGATAAGGTGGTAATTTAATGCCTTGGGGAATTGGATGTAGTTATAGCTGTAGATGTACAGGGGTTACTGGAATCCAGGCAGGCAAAGATGATTTACTGATAGATGCACCACAGCTCAGCAAGGAGAAAGAAACAGGGCCAACATATCTCCTCTTGGCTTCCAACTTCTACCCATATTCTACCTAGGTTGACCAATTTTGAAGCGTGTGTCATTGCAATTTCAGGGTATGTGCTCAGATGCACATCTTCTGCAAAGGCTTTGAGTCATTTTGCTTGATGTGCTTTTTATTATCTATTGCATCCTGAAGCACACACTGAGTGCGGAACTCTGACATTTTTGGATAACTCTGCTGTTGGCCAAGCAGATGTCAGGGATGCCCTGTGGACAGGATCCAGGTGTGCGATGGGCTCCATGGGTCTAGCTGCCCTTCATCTTTCCAGATGAGTCCTGTCACAGCCTCAAGTTGAAGAAGATAAAACAAGGGGTGCAGAGAAGGGCTCATGAGCTTACATTTTCACTACCACTTATGACCTTTAGCAAAGGAGAAATGGAAATGTCAGTAAGGGTTGCCACCTCTAAAATACATGCATTCTAAGGAAAAGAATTAAAAACAGAAAAAAGTAGAATCTATGTAACCCTGAATTTGTTTCTGCATACCACACACTGTGTAGCTTAAAATGGTAGAGCTTTATTCTCTCACAGTTCTGGAAGGTAGATGTCAGAAGACAAGGTATCAGTTAGAGACACGCTTCACATTCACTTACCAACACACTAGTGGATGATAAATTTTGGCTATTCTAGAGACCTTATTCTAGAAGTATATGTAGATATTCCACAGAGTGCTGTTATGTGACTTGAATATCCTGGTTCCAGGAAATAAGACTAGTCTTTTCCTCATGACAGTCTTTGGTAGTTTTTAAAACGTTTGCTTAACGTGACAGATGTATCCTGTGCCTGACACTGCTCTACACTAGTGAACAATTTATACTGTAATGGGGGAGGTAGCTACAAAGGTGATAAACATAACATCTTAATTGGAGTGAGTCTGAAGGTGGTTGTTATCTTTTCCTAAAAGAATCAACAACAACAACAAAACATAAAACAAAAAAAGAAGTCATGGTATCAAGTGGGAGATGCTCCCTCTGAGACTCTGGAGCGAATCCTTCCTTGCCTCCTCCTCACTTCTCTTGGTGGCCATTGATTCATGGTGTTTCTGATTGCAGCTGTGTCACTCTCATCTTCGTTTCTGTGTTCACATAATGTACTCCTTGTGTGTGTCTATGTGCTCAAATTTCCCTTTTCTTATAAGGACACCAGTCATTGGATTTAGGACCCACCCCAATCCAAGAGGATCACATCTTAATTTGCTTACATCTGCAAAAATCCTATTGTCAAATAAAGTCCCATTGACAGGTACAGGGGTTAAGGACCTCAACGTATCTTTCTGGGGGACACACTTCAACCCAGTGCATCCTCCATTATCCTCACATGGATCCATTTGTCTGCTTGGCTTTCAGGAGCTCCGTTACAAGAATGTGAAGTCCTAGGAAATACTGAAAGTATCTGACCTTGGAGTTTGAGGTTGGGTCTGTAGTCCTCAGATGTTTTTGTTGACAGGGATGAAGAAGTAAAAATTGGAATGGGTTTTGGTTTCTAGGAATCAGGTGAATTGCCCGGCAGATAGCTGCACAGGGTTGATCCCCAGCAGGTTGCCATCGGAATCCATAAACACAGGTTCCTCCAGCCCAGACCCATTCAGAACCATAGCCCTGTTTCATATCAGTGTGGTAAAAGATTTTCCTGTGCTTCTGTGTGTGGTGAGGGAATATGGATGGAATCAATACCAAAAGTAAACAGTGATGCAAAAAACATTGACATTTCATGATAACATTTCTTGGCTTTCATTGGGAATTGGCAAATTTCAGAAAGAAAATATTTGAGTAACTTGGGTGGTTGGCTTGTGTCTACCACTCCTAGGAAGGGATTGTCTGTTGTCCAGAGTCACAGACTAAGGAGAGTCCATCTCTCCAAGGACCCTGTCCACGCGGCTTCTCTATGTTCTTGATATTGGAGGAATAAAGGAGATGTGTCATCACTTTCCCACCATGTTAAGAAGCCATCTGTGTGGTCACTGGACTGGCAAAAAGACAAAGAGAATATCCATTTCCATTTTTGGTGCACTTGCTTCATGACCCTGGGCAGAGCCTTTCGACTATTTTGGTTTTGCTTATTTGTGAAGATCATGAAAAGGAAGCTCACACCAGGAAGGTCCATTCCAAAAATAGATAAACGGGACAATTAAGGCAGGTTTTTGAGGCTTCCTGTGAATGATGCTATTGGTACCCAAAACCAGCCTTCAAACATGCTCGTGGATATTTTCAGGGTGCCAGGGCATTATTGAGTAAATTGCAATTTTAGACATAAAAAACAAAATATGACTGAAAAATAATTCTAAAAATCATGACAATTTTATATAAACTTAAAAAAACTAGATCATTGGAATTTTTTGAACACTCGGGATATAATGATCCCCCCGCCATTCAGGGAATTTTCCTACAGTCAAAGTAACTGAAATGCTTAGGTCCCGAAGCCTGCTTTGTACCAAATGATTTTACAGGATGCTTCTTTATGTAAACATGGCCTTTTGCATATATATGTAATATTTCTTTGTAGGGTAAATGTAGTGCTCCCCAAAACAACCACGGTCTGGGAATTTTCTGTCAACTGAAATTGAGGTTGTTGTGAGTTAGAAGAAATAGCTTTTGTTGTCACTTTGGAATGCTACAGGGCAAAAAACAAGCAAGCAAACAAACAAACAATAGCATTGTGAATTATATGTCTTATACTCCAATTATGAAGCTATTGACTCCTATTTACTCATTCTTATTCCTTGGTAAGAAGCACCTGCAAAGGCATTGACTAAGCTTGAGCCGTAAGTTTATGTACAAGCCCGAAATGCTAACTTTTAGAAATGTGAACATATTCGTTTCTCACAGATACAAATGGACACTGGCTTCTTGTGAAGTGTTGGTTTATTGGCAGGATCAACAGGAAACTGTGTAGTTTTACTTTTTCCAATATTTGCCCCTTCCAACTCTGCTAGGATGAACCCTCCCTTCTCCAGGCATCCTCAATGATTTTCTGCTGGAGCCTGTACTTCTTTCTCAGCCCCACCGATTTTCAGAGCTGCTTCATTTTGGTACTAAGGAATCTGTGCTGTTCCCCTGCAAACGTCACTCTCGAGATGGGTTCAGATCTCTTGTTTGCTGCCTATGGAGCAAGTACACGTCAGCTGCCTCCTCCTCATCCTCTTCATTCTTGTCTTCCTCCTCCTCCTTCTTCTCTTCCTCCCTATCTCTCTTCTAGGATCTTCTGAGGATAAGGTCAGGAAGTTGGCAAGAAAGTGCAAGTGCCCCCTGAGTGGGTCAGATGACAGTCTGTTTTGTTGTGTACTGGGGCCTTAGTGGCTGACACTGGCCTTTGGTGCTCTTCCTAAGCTGGAAATCCAAGGGTTCATCATGGGTGGACACCCGTATGGTTCTTTGGAGACTGTATGGAGATCTCCATCTCCTTAGCTCCCACTATAAGAAGTCATGCCCTCAGCTTCTTGCTTCATGCCTAAAAGACCCCTCTTAACTGGGTATCCACATGCCAGGAGAACCTTTGGTATTCAGTCAATCCACAGGGAACTCCTGGATTCTTGTAACATCTCATGGAGAAGTTCAGGCTGCTTCGGGGTGCCCAGTCTTGAAGACCCCTCCCTGGTTTTCGCGGAGGAGGGGTGCTGCTCTACCCTACTCTACTTTTTCTCTGCTCTGAGGAGAGCCATGGGGAGCAGCAGACAGAGTAGTAGGGTGGAGCCAGCGGTACCTCAGGAGGGAGAGAGGCTTATGGGGCAATCTTCTGATTGGCTACAGGGAATCATTCTTCCAAGGGCCCCATGGCTTCTAACTTCCTCATCAGGCTTGAATTGAAACACCAGCTACCTAAATTTCCTGCCCAGAGAAATCCCATAAAGGTGAAAGGGCTGATGCTTTTCTCCTTTTATAGATGAGAAAACACTCCAGTCTATGTAGCCCCTCCATTTCACATTTTTCCCTCACATACATGGTCCCTGAGCATCTAGGTCTTTCTTCCATCATCCAAATCAGTCCTCCTTTTAATAATGAGATAACTGTGCCCTCGAAGGCTCCTATGATTACCCTGGCCTTATCTTTCTTCCTGAATGCATGATTCAGCACTAAATTTAATCTGTTTTGTCTTATCATGTATGTGAAGTCTATTTACCTCACTTCTCTAACCACATGATACAATTTTCAAAGTGGGAATCATATTTTCCAGGACTTATAGTTGCCTCTTTATTGAGTAGAACATGCTGAACATTTGATAGGTACTTAAAAATATTTCTTGATTGATTGGAAAGGGCGGCTCAAACTAGTGGTAGAAGTTCGAGTTATTCTGGTCTTTCTCTGAGTCCTTCTTTTTTGGGAAACTGTGATGTGCTTGAAAAGATCCATAATTCATAGATGCTCCCCTTTTCCCTTATTTATTTAATTTTATGTACAAAAGTATGACCTTGGGCAGACCCGACCAAGTGGGGGCCCCATTCACAGGCACTGATGGGGGAGACATCCCGGTTCCACCTATTCTGAAATCCAGAACCTTAACAGTGGAGTGTGTGTGACCTCTTCTGTTCAGCCTCCGTCCCAGTCTCCCTCGAACTGGCCTCTCCACAGTACCTTACAGAGGTAACCAAGGAAAGTTTGGGAAGGATCAAAATCATGCTAGGGAAGATGTATACTTAGCTTGCTAGGCAGGAAACTTTGACTATAATAGGTGCATAAGAAACCAATATTCCTACGTACCCTAAGAATAGCCTCGTTCTAGTACCGAGTGCAAATCCATTTCTCCCTAAGAGTTGGGGCCACTGGAGAGACCCTCTCTCTGCCCTCTTCTTTCCACTGCTGTGGTTCTGCTGTGTCCTTTTCTTTCTGGCCCTTCGCCGACTGCATTGGATGGACAACCACTTGCATTCTGGTTGATTTAAAAAGAAAATGTGGCACATATACATCATGGAATGCTATGCAGCCACACAAAAGGATGAGTTCATGTCCTCTGCAGGGACATGGATGAAGCTGGAAACCATCATTTACAGCAAACTGACACAAGAAGAGAAAACCAAACACTGCATGTTCTCACTCTTAAGTGGGCGTTGAACAATGAGAACACATGGTCGCAGGGAGGGGAACATCACAAGTGGGGCCTGTTGTGGGGTGGGGAGCTAGGGGAGGGATATCAGGGGCTGGGGGATTGGGGACGGATAACATTAGGAGAAATGGCTAATGTAGATGACAGGGAGATGGAGATGCAGCAAACCACCAAGGCATGTGTATACCTATGTAACAAACCTGCACGATCTGCACACTTATCCCATAACTTAAAGTATAATTAAAAAAAAATGTCAGGGCAGTCTCCAGCAATTATTTCTCAAAGCATTGACTCTGAAATACAGAGAGCTATTTATGAACTGTACCCTTAGTTTCATTTGTGCTAAGGCAGAGGTCCCTTAAAGTAACTCAGATGTGCCAGTTTCTTCCAGTGTGAGTTCTGCACAAGTCTCATGGCCACTCCTGACCTCTCCTCCCCAGGAAGAGCTCTTGTTTCCTCCTGGGTATTTCAGTGACTTTGCACACAGGAAAAGGATTTGAATAAATCCCAAGTGGGTTACTATTCTGTGCAAGCTACCAAAATAGTCAGCATGCAAGTCTACAGATAAGGCACAGTCCCTTTCCCTTGGGGAGTTGAGAGCCAGTGAGCAAGTTGGGTGTCAGCAGAGAGGTCTGGGTTTCAGGCTCACATCACTGCCCCTTCTACTGCCACCATCTCAGGTGAGTTTCCCACATTCCCTGAGTGGTGTTCTCCACCTGGAAGAGGGGGATTATCATGCTTGCTTTCTGACTTTTGGGAGAATTAGAGGTGATACAGGGCAAAACCTGGCACATAGTGGTTTAATTATCATTAGTAGGGGAAATGAAATGTAATCACAAACGGTTGTTATCTAGCACAAAGTGAAATGTGCCATTAGAGAAGGATCAGGTATTCTGGAAGTTCACAGGAGAAAGGGGTCATTTTCCACTGAGATAATCAGGAAATGGAACTTCTGCGGGGTCTGTAAGAAGGGCAGGGATTGTGGTGGCTTCACAGGTTGACCTGGCTACACTGGAGTTAGATTTCCCAGAATTCCGCTCCCCTTGGAGGGTGGGTTGGAGGTGGCATTTGCGGGAAGTTTTGAAGGTAAAGGAGAAGCAACAGCTGTGTTCCTTCATCCCTTGGGGCTAACACACAGCGCTGGGCTCTGAAACTGCCTGTGCACTTTGTCCTCACCTGCGGCTCACCTCCAGCTTCTGCTGAATGCATGGTGATCTGAAGTTTAATCAATTGGAGCTGTGGTCGCCATAAAACGAGTCCTTTGCTTTGCACACAGCCTCCAGCTCCTGATGAATGCCCATTCTGTTCTCCAATTCCTGGGCCACAGGCAGACTCAGCCTCATGACAAGGAAAGCCAGCTTCTCCTGCAGAACCCCCAGCCCTGCCACTGAGGTCCAGGCCCAGAAGTATAAGAGACTAGGATATAAGGCCCAAAGCTACAGTTCAGTATTATATGTGTGCCTTCACATCTGGGGAACCCAGGAGGGCCTTGAATGGCCTAACAACTTCCCCATCCCATGGTGCTCCTGCAGAGGTGTCATGGCTAAGCCCCTCTCCCTAACACCAGGGCCAGGCACAGTGCCTGCTGTTGCTGGTAGGGGCTTCTGTTCTCTGCGGGAACCACATCCTTCTGCTGAAGCCAAGGGGCACCCCATTCTCTTGAAACTACAGAGCCTACCTCCCTAAGCCCCTGCTTGTTCACTCAGCTCCTAGGTGCAACCCCTGTGTGGCCCTACCTGGTATATGGTGTCCTCCTCCCAAGCTGTCAATTTCACCTGTTCAGTGCCGGGGTGTCGTGTGTTTGACCAGGCTCAAAATCCTTGGCAGGGAATCCCTCTTTCACCTACAAGGTAAAGAGTCAATGTTCAAAACAGCCTCCCCAGTTTCCAGTCCGTTCTCCTGGATTCCAGCTCTGGCCTGTGAGTTTTGCTCATCCTCACCTTCTCCCATGTCAAGTCTCTCCCCTCTTCCTCACTGCCTCCCCCATGGACTTTAAGCGCCAGAACCAGACACAAAGACGACAGCCTTGCAGAGACCATTTAACCAGCTTGCATCATTATGTGGCATCTAATCACCATAATCATATCACAAGGGATCATATCCCGTACCATAAGGGATTGATTTTAGGAATGTGGCCCCACGCAGGGTTAGAAGCTGGCTAAACAGTCTCTCTCTATCACGCTGATGGTTTTGTTTCTCAGATCTAACCTTGATTTTTACAGACTCTAACTGGTCAATCGGGCTGAAGGAATAACAGAATCTGAAAAATCTGAAGATGGCAAAGAAAAAGGCTGCTTCTGTGATAGGTGGGAATTTCTCAATCCACCACCTTGGGCGTGCTAAAAATGTGACTGATTTTCTCTCTGGAGGCCCCTTTCTTGCAAGGAGCAGAAATAGAATCTCCCTAATTCACAGGAAGCACAATGATTATTTAGATCCCTCTCCTATCTCCTTCACTTCAGAGGGGACACATTCCTTCCAGGGACTGGCATGGTAGCGTCTCAGTCTTAGCAGGGCAGAGATGGGTCTTCTTTGGCCTCAGTAGGCATTGGTCTCCTCTGCAATGTGCATTTTCCCATTGGCGTTTCTTGATTCCACTGGCCAGTCCACTCTACCCAAGGACAACGTCCCCTCCTCCATTGTCTAATGCCGTATTTCATTCCTCTCTACTCTATCATGGGTCAGCAGGGGCGAGGGCCCACTGTGAGCCTTCCTCATGCCCTTGGCCTCAGCCTCCTGAGCAGACACTTGTTTCTACTTGTCCTGGTGCCCAACTCTAGGAGCTGAGTAGACCTCAACTCCAGGACTGTCAAACAACCACAATCTCCTTGTGGCCAGTTATTGGGTGAGTCCATGGTTCCTTCTGAGAAGCCCCATGTGGATTTCATTCTTTTCATGTCCCACACTCTCTCTTTTGGCCTAAAGAGGTATTTTTCCTTAGAAAAAGCAAGTAGTTAAAAATGTTTTCTTCTTTTCTTTGGCCTAGAGCTTAATGAAAGACAAAACTCAGATGATGAAGAACTCGACATCTTTCTTCTTTCTTTCCTGCTGACCTGATGACTCTGCTTTGTAGCAGTGGGGCCTCGGGGTCCCAGCGGAGAAAGCCATGGGCCAGGAGGAGGTGAAAGGGAGCCAAAGCCGGGAGAGGGCTCGAGGGAAGAGGCCACAGGTAAAGGGAACACCTTTTACACAGAGCTGGGGAAAGATGGCCTTAGGAAAAGCCATCTAATTGGATATTTGAGAGATGCTTGATGACCTTCAAGAGCATATTTTTGGGAGAATGCCAGAAAGAAAATAAGCTTGTAAAGAGCAAAAAGGTCAGTAAGGACAGGAAATATTGAAAAGCTCAGTGTCAGCCACTTGCTTTTATGGGATCCTAGTAAATAAAGGGGGAGACAGATGATGGAAACTTTAGGGCCTATAGGGAACATTCAGGTCCAAGCAGGGTGGAGGGAAGGATATTTTTAGGATGAGGGAGATTTGGGTATCACGGATGACAGGAGAGGAAGAGTGAGGATATAGGAGAGAGCAAACACGTACAGTGAAAATGCTCAATGCTTGGAATTGGGAAACCTCTTATGGAATCTTGGCTACACTCCTAGCTTGGTGACCCTGGAAAAGATAATAAATCTCTCTGATCCTCACATTCTTAATATATGTAACTTTTAGAGATGGCAAGTCTAAGTCAAAGGCTTGTTTTGAAACGTAACACCATCAAAATAACAAAAAAAATGCATAGTGTGCCAGTACTTCTATAAATATGGAACACAATATGGTGCTTACTATGTGTTAGTCCTCGCTCTCCACATTTAATGCATATGAACTCACTGAATTGAATGCAGTTAACATCTGCTGACTCAATTCTCAAAGCAACACTAGGAGCCCAATTTTTAAATTATCCCTGTGTTAAAATGAGGCAACTGAGACACAGAGAGGTTAAATAACTCTCCCAAGAACACAGAGCTGGCAGTTGACAGGGAAATGGGCTTGATAACCTATGCTCTTAACCACTGTACAATGCTGCCTCATGCTGAATGACGTTTCAGGATAAAAATTGATTATTGATTGATAGATTGGCTGAGCAGAGAAAGATGAAGAAAATTGGTGGTAAACAACCACAAAGAAGGAACGAAAGTGTGGATTAATAGACCAAGTGAAAGGGTTGACCTGTGAAGAGCAAAGAACAAGCCCAGGGGAAAATATGGAGGTGCTGGGTAACAGCAATGCTGCTGTTTGAGGCCCTGGATCCAGCTGCTCCTGAAGCTGATAAAATCTACTGTCAGACCTTTGGTTAAGCCAACAAATTTCCTCTCTTGCTGAAACCACGATGGGCTGGGTGTCCGCTCACTTGCATCTGAGAGATAGTCACTAATATGCTCATTTATTTTGAAGTCTGGTAGTGGAGAAGAGAGGTGGTGTAGGTCATCAATTCATGGTGATACCAGTCTCTGGCTACCTCCTTGTGTTAGTTTCCCAGGGCGGCCATAGCAAGTGACACCAACTGTGTAGCTTAAATCAACAGACATTTATTCTGTTATAGTTGTGGAGGCCAGAATAACTGAAATCAAGGTGTCAGGTCAGCAGAGCCACACTCTCTCTGAAGGCAGTAGGTGAGAAGAATTCCTTGTCTCTTCCTGACTTCCCACATTGCCATCAATCTTCGGTGTTCCTTGGCTTGCAGATGTATGGCCATCTTCCCTGTGTGTCTGTCTGTGTTTTCCTTCTTCTTATAAAGACACCAGTTTTATTGAATTAGGGCCTACCATAGTTGAAAATGACTTCATCTTTATTTGATTGCATCTGCGAAGAGCCTATTTTCAGGTCCCATTCACAGGTACTGGAGTTAAGGCTTCAACATGTCTTTTTGGGAGGCTCACATGTCTGTTGTACACAGCTGTGCATGGCAGAGAATCATTCTGCTGTTTTCCTCCTATTCTTTCCACCTTCTACTGGCATTTAGGCAGCTTTCTATCCCCCAGCTTTCAAGGCAAGGAATGATAAGGTCTAGGACAAAGGCCAGATTTTTTTATTTTTGAGTTCCAGAACAGGCTATTCAAATTAACTCTAGAGATTACAGTCTAAAAACTAAAGGATATTGATGGACAAGTGCTGGAGTTTGTTGAGATACAAAAGGATTTGTGGCTTTCAGCAAGAAAGCTCAGAGGCCTGAGCATGGAGAGCGTAAAATAAGCCAGAAAGTTAGGGGCACACAGTATGATGCAAACTCAGTGATATGGTTTGGCTATGTCCACACCCAAGTTTCATCTTGAATTGTAGCACCCATAATTCCCACATGTCATGGGAGGGACTCAATGGGAGATAATTGAGTCGTAGGGGTGGGTCTTTCCCATGCTGTTTTTGTAATAGTGAATAAGTCTCACAAGATCTGATGGTTTTATAATGGGAAGTTTCCTTGCACAAGGTCTCTTCTCTTGTCTGCCGCCACATGAGATGTGCCTTTCACCTTCTGCCATGATTGTGAAGCCTCCTCAGCCACGTGAAACTATAAGTCCATTAAACCTATTTCTTTTGTAAATGGCCAAGTCTCAGATACGTCTTTATCAGCAGCATGAAAGAGGACTCATAAAGGCAGCTATTTACTTGTGAAGAAAAAGGGAGTTCAATGGGCAAGGGGCTCAGGAGGCAATGAGGCTAGAACTGAGCTGCTGGGAGGGGTCTGAGAAGACCCCTTTCACCAATCGTGCTCTGTGCCTACTCCCAGAATGAAGACTCTAATGAGGAGGAGTCACAAAGAGAGGTTTGAAGAGCTCCATAAGGAAGCCTGCGAGCACTGCAAACCCCTTAGGAAGGGGCCAGAGCTCATGGCCCTGGGGTAGCCAAAACCACAGCTGGGGGAAGCAACCAGCTGGAGAGGCCATAGAGTCCTGCACATCCTAGGGAGGAGCAGGCCCCAAAGTTGTCCTTGTGCCTGGAAGGTCAGACTGGAATTCAGGGGCCACGGCAGGGACCACGGACTTCAGGAAAAACTGTCAGCCAGGAATTCCCAAGGACCACGAGGGGTAGCTTCACTGAGGCAGAGGTAACTGCAAGAGGCAGCCCTTGTCCCAGGCACCCTGTCCTGAACTGCGTATAAGTCTTCCTCTCCCTTGCTTCTACCAGAACGTAGATTGCTGAAAAGACAAGGAGAAGAGAAAGGGCAGGAGGAAGTGCAGCATGTGGAAAAACCTGGACAAGCAGGACTCTGCAGCGATTGCTAGAAAAGATTGCTTCCATGCAGTGTGCTGTATTTTACACTTTCATATGCCACTAGAGTCCAGCAGAATTGTTTCCTTTATTTACTGAAGTGTTAATCTAATTTGGTTGTGGCCAAGCACGGTGGCTCACTCCTTAATCCCAGCAATTTGGGAGGCCAAGGTGGGCGAATCACTTGAGGTCAGGAGTTTGAGACCAGCTTGGCCAACATGGCAAAACCCTGTCTGTACTAAAAATACAAAAATTAGCTGGGTTTGGTGGTGTGCACTTGTAGTCCCAGCTACTTGGGAGGTTGAGGCAAGAGACTTGCTTGAACCCGGGAGGTGGAGGTTGCAGTGAGCTGAGATCGTGCCACCGCACTCAAGCTTGGGCGACAGAGCTAGATTCTGTCTCAAAAAAAAGTAATAATAATTTGGCTATTACAAAGGATATAACATTTGAGAAACTCAATCTTGCTTTTATTACTTTCATTAAGTCTAATACATAAGAAATAAATGAGAGCATGTTGCAATAGCAATAATGACTCTTTAAAACTTTAAACATGTTTCTTTTAGGCTGATAACAGAACAGTTTCATTTGAAGCCTAAGCTGTAAATGTCGTCATTTATACATATTTGTAGAAATCCTGTAGAACGTGGCTTTAATTAGCTGCTCTTCTTCTCTTCTTTTCTCCGCCTCCTCATTATTAAATAGATGTCAATATAATTAACTTGATTGATGAAACCGGTTGACATGAGCTGAAGATATGATATCAGATGGGCAGGGAACTGCACAATTAAACATTTGAACATGATTAAATACACACATATATGCTGTTGGGCTAGGAATTGATTTCAGAATCCACAGACAGTGGCCCAGTCAAAAGTGCCGTGGGAGTGTGCCTTATGCTGATATGTATAAATATAACAGAATGACCCTTTTCAGCCCAAATGTGGATGCAGTGCTTGGGATGACTGAGTGGGATGTTTGTTGAGACATTCTCCATGGGCAGGTGTTACCAAGCATGGATGGTCTTATGTAAGTAGATTAAAAGAATGGTTAATGATAATCATTAATGTTTCTTGGAGAACTTGTTACGTGCCAGGCACTATTCTAAGTCCTTTAAATATCTTAACTCATTTCATAACTCAAAACATCCCTAAATCGAGTGAGTTACTGTTATTTCCCATGCTTTATAGATAAGAACGTTGAGCCATGCTGAGTACCTCATCCACGGTTAGAAGCTTATCTTATGGTGCAGCCTGGTTCTGGACTCAGCCTCTGGCTCCAGATCCCACACTCATAAGCACTGCGTTTTAAGTTTCCTTCAGGGTTGGTGCACATGGGGAAGTCAGTGAAAAAGTCTTTGAGATGGTTAAAGAAAAGCAAATAAGCTCTCTTTGGGCTCTTCCGTGAAGTGTCAGGATTAACTGCTTGATGAAAAGATCCTGGTGTGATGTGTATTCAGGGTCTCAGAGTGGTTTCCATCTGTATGATAGGAAGGCTCCAGTGAAGCTCATTCTCCCATATTATTTTTAGTCCAAAGACAAGCTTGTATTAACTTTGTGTGCAATGCCATTTATTTTTGGCCCTCTTTTGAAATATTGTGCTCAGCTCAAGTCAACAAGCTCTTGCCCCAGGTGCTAGAAACATTGGCCACCCCCTGGCAGGAAGCTGGGAGTGTGAATCAGCCACAAAGAAGGGCATCACAAAAGAACCTTAAAAGGAGGCCAAACTCAAATTTCTGGAAATGTGTTAAAGGTTCTACATGTGTTCTGAGATCTATAAATATCTTGTCTCCTATCTTTGAAAGCCCTTAGTGCTAGTCCAAATGTAAATCCTCATTAGGTTATAAACCCCAAAAGGATTTTGTCATGAAAGATAGTGCTAAAATTAGATGCTTCCTGGCTGAGCCAATCCTGCTTGCTTGAAGAAGCCAAATTACTTCCCCCTCTGTGAATTCAAAGCCATGATGGCTTCACCTCTCCCTCCAGCCTGCCAATCCAGTTGAAAAAGTCCTTTGCTGGATACCTGGGTATCAGTGTCCTCTCAGGTTGTCTTCTGCAGGAGGGCTCGCAAGGGAAGATCTGAACCCAGAGCAAGCCTGTTCTGACTGCTGTGGGATGCAGAGGAGGTAGCTACCATGCTGCTTCCCACTTCCTTCCCCTTGGCTCCTGGGCAGCTACAGAGCAGATTCCTGGGGCTGGCTCATGTCCCCTTGAAAGCACAGCAAGAGACTTTTGCATTTCAAGAAGATTTGATCTTATACTTTCTCCTTTAATTTGGCCAAGGTTTATTTATTTATCTGCACCATACATTGAGAAGCTCAGATAGTGTTCAATAAGCTTCAATAAGCATCTCCCTAGATAAATCTTTTTTTTTTTTTTTTTTTGAGATGGAGTTATGCTCTTGTTGCTCAGGCTGGACTGCAATGGCACAATCTCAGTTCACTGCAACCTCTGCCTCCCGGGTTCAAGCAAGTCTCCTGCCTCGGCCTTCCAAGTAGATGGGACTACAAGTGCCTGCCACCACTCCTAGCTAATTTTTGTATTTTTAGTAGAGATGGGGTTTTGCCCTGTTGGCCAGGCTGGTCTTGAACTCCTGACCTTAACTGATTTGCCCTCCTTGGCTTCCCAAAGTGATGGGACTACAGGCAGGAGCCATCATGCCTGGCTCCTAGAAAAATCTTAACTGGGGAGAATAAGGAAGGAGATATTCACATTTACAATGTCATCTTTTTTTTTTGAGACAGAGCCTCACCCCATCACCCAGGCTGGAATGCAATTGCATGATCTCAGCTCACTGCAACCTCTGCCTCCTGGATTCAAACGATTCTCCTTCTCAACATCCTGAGTAGCTGGGATTACAGGCACCTACCACCATGTCCAGCTAATTTTTGTATTTTCAGTAGAGATGGGGTTTCCCCAAATGTCATCTACTCTTATTCATTCATTCATCTACCTATTTATTTATTGTCAAATATTTATTGAACATCAAATGTATACTAGGCAGTAGGATAGGTACAGGGGTAGAATAAAGGATAATAACTTGCATTAGGTAGAGTGCCCCAGAAATATAACTTGAGATATGAATTTATATGCAATGATTTATAAAAGCATTACCAGCAGAAATCAGAAAAAGAATGGAAGAGGAAACATTGGAAAACTTCAGACTCTGTTCTGTCTTAAGGCCAGGGAGCTGGGTTTCCATATACCTGGTAGTTGTTAGTCAGTCTAAGTGGTATGGCAATGCCATGTATTGCAATATAGATTCAGGAAGAGGCAATCCAGGAGCAGTGGGGTCATATGTAGTTATGAGTGTTGCTTAGGTTGAGTTTGAACTTTGCATGGGATGGCCGAGTGGCAGTGTCTTGAGGCTGTTGGATATGAACTGGAAGCTCAGAGAAGTTCAGGCTGAAGATTTAAATTTAGGAATCATCAGAATATGTATGGTAACTAAAGCTGTGATTGGAGACAAGATGCTAACGTTGCCCAGGGTGAGAAATGCACAGGACTGAGGGTGGAACTCTGGGAACATACACATTTGAAGGTACTTTGGAGAAAGAGGACCTTGCTAATAAAATTAAGAAGAATTAGCCCAAAGATAAAAGAACCAGAAACCAGGAAGGCAATTTCTCCAGTGCTGTAGAAGAGGCTACCCAAGATGACAGTTGCCAAGGGGCCTTGGGATCCTGCACAAGGCAGTCACCTGTGGCACAGAGGATAGCAGCTTCAGGGGAGGGAGGAGACTGGTAAAAACAGGTGTTGAGGAAATGGGACCATCGGATACCTTTCTTCAGGATGCTGCACTACAGAGGAAGATGCTGTGGTTTGAATATTTTCCCCTCCAAAAGTCAAGTTGCAACTTTATTGCCAATGTGGAAGTATTGAGAAAGGAGCCATTTAAGAGATGATTAGGTCATGAGGGTTCATGAAATAATGGTTTAATGAATTAATGGATTAATGGGAGTCAAACTGGTGGCTTTACAAGAAGAGGAAGAAATGCTGGGAGAGGTGGCTATGCCTGTTATCCCAGCACTTTGGGAGGCCGAAGCGGGTGGATCACTTGAGGTTGGGAGTTCAAGACCAGCCTGGCCAACATGGCGAAACCCCATCTCTACTAAAAATACAAAAATTAGCTGGGCGTGGTGGCGGGTGCCTGCAATCCCACTTGCTTGGGAGACTGAGGCAGGAGAATCACTTGAACCCGGGAGATGGAGGTTTCAGTGAGCTGAGATCATGCCATTGCACTCCAGCCTGGGTGACAAGAGCGAGACTCCATTTCAAAGAAAAAAAATCTGAGGTGATGTTCTGTTCTACCTCAAGACCCTTCAGAGAGTCCCCACCAGCAACAAGGCCCTTGATATGGCCCCTTGATCTTGGACTTTTCCCTTTTCTACATAAACTAGTTTTAGGTATTCTGTTATGAGCAACAGAAAATAAACTAAGACAGAAGGGGAGACATAGGACTGTGTCTACAGTGAGTGCCGGGAAAGTAGACTTTTTTTATTGATGGGGGACTTGAATGTCTTCACACATGGTTACGAGATGGGATCCAAGTGGAGAAGGGAGAGTGAGAGTTTTGTAAAGTTGGGAATGGCTGGGATCCAGAGTATGGATGGAGAGAGGAGTTATGGATGGGAAGAGGCAGGGTCAGGAAGGAGGTGGCTTTGAGGAGTTTGGTGGTGGAGGCAGAACAGGGAAGATACACCATGGCCTTTGATGTCAGGTATGTCTGTCTGCTGAGACTGAGGGAAGGAGATGGGCTGGGCATTTGGGAAGGTTGCTAAGGGTTTGCTTGGGTTCAAATGTGTTGGCTCCCCAGGAGCCTCAGCTGGCTCAGCTGTGATCACCTGGTTCATGTTTCCAAGGATGAGACATGTGAGGTACCTACTGCCCGGTATACTATGGCAGGAGCAGGGCCTGAGGAGAGGGAGGGACTGGGCCCCCGCCCCCCACAGGGAGACCCTCAGGCTTTTTACCAACCATGGCAACAACAGAAAGCAGTTTTCGGCTGACTCTCACGCAGGAGCCACCAGCACGAGTTTAGAAATCTATTTAAGAGGATGTTCACGCAGAGCTTTGCCAAAAGAGAGGTTTTTATTTAGAAGGACCTGATGGATTAAAGATTTAAACATGAGGCCTAACATCATAAAAACTCTGGAAGAAAACTTAGGCAATGCCATTCAGGGCATAGGCAAGGACTTCATGACCAAAACACCAAAAGCAATGGTAACAAAAGCCAAAATAGACAAGTGAGATCTAATTAAACTCCAGAGCTTCTGCACAGCAAAATAAACTATCATTAGAGTGAACCGGCAACCAACAGAATGGGAAAAATTTTTTTGCAATCTACCCATCAGACAAAGGACTAATATCCAGAATTTATGGAAAACTTAAATTTACAAGAAACAAACAACCAACCCCATTAAAAAGTGGGCAAAGGATATGAATAGACACTTTTCAAAAGAAGACATTTATGCAGCCAACAAATAAATGAGAAAAAAGCTCATCATTACTGGCCATTAGAGAAATGCAAATCAAAACCACATTGAGATACCATCTCATGCCAGTTAGAATGGCAATCATTAAAAAATCAGGAGGCAACAGAAGCTGGAGAGGATGTGGCAAAATAGGAACACTTTTACACTCTTGGTGGGAGTGCAAATTAATTCAACCATTGTGGAAGACAGTGTGGCGATTCCTCAAGGATCTAGAAATAGAAATACCATTTGACCCAGCAATCCCATTACTGGGTATATACCCAAAGGATTA
>CAUYLG010028718.1:0-83252 GCA_963573385.1 Cacajao melanocephalus
GCAGGAGTTGTAATCCTAGTCTCTGATGAAGTGGACTTTAAACCAACAAAAATCAAAAGAGACAAAGAAGGGCATTACATAATGGTAAAAGGATCAATGCAACAAGAACTAGTGATCCTAAATATATATGTACCCAATACAGGAGCACTCAGATACATAAAGCAAGTCCTTAACAACCTGCAAAGAGACTTAGACTCCCACACGATAATAGTGGGAGACTTTCAACACTCCACTGTCAATATGAAACAGATCAATGAGACAGAAAATTAACAAGGATATTCAGGACTTGAACTTAGATCTGGACCAAAGGATCTAATAGACATCTACGGATCTCTCCACCCCAAATCCACAGAATATACATTCTTCTCAGCACCACATCACACCTACTCTAAAATTCACCACATAATTGGAAGTAAATCACTCCTCCACAAATGCAAAAGAACAGAAATCATGACAAACAGTCTCTCAGACAACAGTGCCATCAAATTAGAACTCAGGATTAAGAAACTAACTCAGAATCATGCAACTTCATGGAAACTGAACATCTGGCTCCTGAATTTTGACTGAATAAACAATGAAATGAAGGCAGAAATAAAGATGTTCTTTGAAACCAATGAGAATGAAGACACAATGTACCAGAATCTCTGGGACACATTTAAAGTGATGTCTAGAGGGAAATTTATAGCAATAAATGCCCACATGAGAAGCAAGGAAAGATCGAAAATCAACATCCTATCATCAAAATTGAAAGAGATAGAGGAGCAATATCAAAAAAACTCAAAAGCTAGCAGAAGACAAGAAATAACTAAGATCAGAGCAGAACTGAAGGAGATAGAGACACAAAAAAACCCTTCAAAAAAATCAATAAATCCAGGAGCTTGTTTTTTGAAAAGATCAACAAAATAGACAGACCACTAGATAGATTAATAAAAAAAGAAGAAAAGAGAGAAGAATCAAATAGATGCAATAAAAAATGATAAAGGGGATATTACCACTGATTCCACAGGAATACAAACTACTGTCAGAGATTACTACAAACAGCTCTATGCACATAAAAAAGTAAACCATGGAAGAAATGGATAAATTCCTGGACACTTGCATCTCCCAAGACTAATCCAGGAAGAAGTTGAAACCCTGAATACACCAAAAACAAGGGCTGAAGTTGAGGCAGCAATTAATAGCCTACCAACAAAAAAAAAGTCCAGGACCAGTCGGGTTCACAGCTGAATTCTACCAGACATACAAAGTGGAGCTGGTACCACTCCTTCTGAAACTATTTCAAACAAGTCAAAAAGAGGGAATCCTTCCCAAATCATTTTATGAGACCAACATCATTCTGATACCAAAACCCAGCAAAGACTCAACAAAAAAAGAAAACTTCAGGCCAATATCCATGATGAACATAGATGCAAAAATTTTCCTTAAAATACTAGCAAACTGATGGCAACAGCACATCAAAAAGCTTATCCATCATGATCAAGTAGGCTTCATCCTGGGGATGCAAGCCTGGTTCAACATACGCAAGTTTATAAACATAATTCACCACATAAACAGAATCAAAGACAAAAACCACATGATTATCTCAATAGATGCAGAGAAGGCCTTTGACAAAATTCAGCAGCCAATTATACTAAAATCTCTCAATAAACTAGGTATTGATGGAATGTATCTCAAAATAATAAAAGCTATTAATGACAAACCCACAGCCAATATCATACTGAATGGCAAAAGCTGGAAGCATTCCCTTCAAAATCTGGCACAAGACAAGGATGCCCTCTCTCACCACTCCTATTCAATATAGTATTGGAAGTTCTAGCCAGAAAATCAGGCAAGAAAAAGAAATAAAGGGTATTGAATTAGGAAAGGAGGAAGTCAAACTGTCTCTATTTGCAGACAACATGATTATATATTTAGAAGACCTCATTGTCTAAGCCCCAAATCTCCTGAAACTGATAAGCAACTTCAGCAAAGTCTCAGCATACAAAATCAATGTGCAGAAATCACAAACATTCCTATACACCAATAACAGACTAACAGAGAGCCAAACCAAGAGCGAACTCCCATACACAACTGCTACAAAGAGAATAAAATACCTAGGAATACAACTAGCAAAAGATGTAAAGGACCTCTTCAAGGAGAACTACAAACTACTGCACAAGGAAATAAGAGAAGACACAAACAGATGGAAAAACATCCCAGGCTAATGGTTAGGAAGACTCAATATCATGAAAAGGGTCATACTGCCCAAAGTAATTTATAGATTCAATACCATCCCCATCAAGCTACCAATGATCTTCTTCACAGAACTGGAAAAAAAACACTTTAAACTTCATATGAAACCGAAAGAGAGCCCACATAGCCAAGACAATCCTAAGCAAAAACAACAAAGCTGGAGGCATCATGCTACCAGACTTCAAACTATACTACAAGGCTACAGTGATCAAAACAGTATGGTGCTCGTACCAAAACAGAGACATAGACCAGTGGAACAGAACAGAGGCCTTGGAGGCAATGCCACACATCTACAACCATCTGATCTTTGACAAACCTGACAAAAACAAGCAATGGGGAAAGATTCCCTGTTTAATAAATGGTGTTGGGAAAATGGGCTAGCTATGTGCAGAAAGCAGAAGCTGGACCCCTTCCTGACACCTTACACTGAAATTAACTCCAGATGGATTAAAGACTTATACAGAAGACCTAACACCATAAAAACCCTAGAAGAAAACCTAGACAAAACCATTCATGACATAGGCATAGGCAAGGTCTTCATGACTAAAACACCAAAAACATTGGCAGCAAAAGCCAAAATAGACAAGTGGGACCTAATTAAACTCTAGAGCTTCTGTACAGCAAAAGAAACAATCATTAGAGTGAACCAGCAACCAATAGAATGGGAAAAAATTTTTGCAATCTACCCATCTGACAAAGGGCTAACATCCAGAATCTACAAAGAACTAAAAGAGATTTACAACAAAAAAAACAACCCCATTCAAAAGTGGCTGAAGGATATGAACAGGCACTATTCAAAGGAAGATATATGAGGCTAACAGACTTATTTAAAAATGCTCATCATCATTGGTCATTAGAGAAATGCAAATCAAAAGCAAATGGAGATACAATCTCATGCCAGTTAGAATGGCAATCATCAAAAAAATCTAGACACAACAGATGCCAGAGAGGATGTGGAGAAATAGGAACACTTTCACACTGTTGGTGGGAGTATAAATTAGTTTAACCATTGTAGAAGACAGTGTGGCGATTCCTCAAGGATCTAGAAACAGAAATTCCATTTGACCCAGCAATCCCATTACTGGGTATAAACCCAAAGGATTATAAATAGTTCTATTACAAAGACACACGCACTCATATGTTCGTTGAGACACTGTTTACAATAGCAAAGACCTGGAACCAACCCAAATACCCATCAGTGATAGACTGGACAAGGAAAATGTGGTACATATACACCATTGAATACTATGCAGCCATTAAAAAAGGATGAGTTTTGTCCTTTGTAGGGACATGACATGGATGAATCTGGAAACCATCATTTTCAGCAAAGTGATACAAGAACAGAAAATCAAACACCCCATGTTCTCACTCATAGGCAGGTGTTGAACTATGAGAACACATGGACACAGGGAGGGGAGCATCACACACGGGAGTCTGTTGTGGGGTGGCTATGGGAGGGAGAACTGGGGGGTGGGGAGGTTTGGGAGGGATAACATGGGGAGAAATGCCAGATACAGATGACAGGGGGGATGGAGGCAGCAAATCACCTTGCCACGTAAGTACCTATGCAACAACACTGCATGATCTGCACATGTACCCCAGAACCTAAAGTACAATAAAAATAAATTAATTAATTAATCAAAAAATTATCCTGGAGATTCTAGCTAGAGAAGTTAGATAAGAAGGACAAAGGACCATTTAGAATGAAAAAAAAAAAGAAGGAAAACTGTCTTTATTCACAGATGACATAATCTCATATATAAAAATTCCCAAGCAATCTCCTAAAACTCTATTAGAAACAATTATAGAAAGTTAAAAATTGAAGGATAGAATATTGATATATAAAATCAATAGTATTTCTGTACATTTGTAACGAATGTAAAAGTGAATTATGTACTTATTTATTTTAATTTTAGTCCAACTTTTTTTCAAATTTATTTTAGAATCAGGGAGTACATATGCAGGTTTGTTATAAAGGCATATTGCAAGATGCTAAGGTTTGGAGTGTGAATGAATCCATCACCGAGGTAGTAAGCATAGTATACAACAGGTAGTATTTCAAAACTTTCCCTCTCCCACCTTGTATTTCCCAGGATCTGTTTTTATATTTATTTCCATGTGTACCTAATGCTTAGTGCCCACTTAAAGTGAAAACAGGTAATGTTTGGTCTCCCGTGTCTGCATTAGTTTGCTTAGGATAATGGCTTCCAGCTGCAGCTATGTTGCTGGAAAGGACATGATTTCTTTCTTCTTTTATGGCTGCATATTATTCCATAGTGTATATGTACCTTTTCTTTATCCAGTCCACTGTTTGATTCCATGTCTTTGATTCCATGTCTTTGCTATGGTGAATAGCACTGTGATGAACATACAGGTGTATGTGTATTTTTGGTAGAATAATCTATTTTCCTGTGGGTATATACCCAGTAAGGTGATTACTGGGTCAAATGGTAGTTCAACTATTAGTTTAAGTTCCTTACACATTCTGGATATTAAACTTTTGTCAGATGCATAGTTCGCAAATATATTTTTTCTGATTCTGTAGGTTTTCTGTTGATAATTTCTTTTGCTGTGAAGAAGTTCTTTAGTTTAATTAGGTTCCATTTGTCAATTTTTGTTTTTGTTGCAATTATGTTTGAGGACTTACTCACTAATTATTTGCCAAAGCAGATGTCCAGAAGGGTATTCCTAGGTTTTCTTTGAGAATTTTAATAATTTGAGGTCTTTAATCCATCTGGGATTAATTTTTGTGATTGGTGAAAGGTAAGTATCCCATTTTATTCTTTTGCATATCAATAGCCAATGATCCCAGCAGCATTTATTGAATAGAGTGTCTGTTCTCTATCGCTTATTTTTGTCCACTTTGTCAAAGATGGTTGTAGGTGTGTAGCTTCATTTCTGGATTCTCTATTCTTTTCAATTGGTTTATATGTCTGTTTTTGTATCAGTACCATGCTGTTTTGGTTACTGTGGCTTTGAAGTATGGTTTGAAGTGGGGTAATGTGATGCTCCTGGCTTTGTTCTTTTTGTATAGGACTGCTTTGACTTTTCTGGTTGAAAAAGAACAAAGCTGCAAGCATCACATTAATCCACGTCAAACTGTACTTAAAAGTATATGAAGTATATATACTTTATATGTATAAATACTTTATATATATAAAGTATAAATATATATACTTTATATAAAATATATACACATATACTTTATATATAAATATATATACACATATATTTAGTATATAAGTATATATACTCTATATACACAATATATATTCTCTCTATATATATAAATCCCACAAAATGAAAACATATATTCACATAAAAATTTGTACACGAATTTCATAGCACCATTATTAATAACAGCCAAAAAGTAAAAACAACTCAAAAGTCCATCAATTGATAAACAGATAAGTGAAATTTGGTATTGTATGCCCATATGATGAAATATATTGTCCATTGGGCTGAATAATGAAGGCATGAAATACTGATACATACTACAAATTGAACAGACCTTAAGAAATAGTATTCTAAGTGAAAGTAACCAGTCATAAAGACCACATCGAATAGGATTCCACATGTGAAATGTCTAGAATAGAAAAATCTACAGAGCCAGAGGTTGTTTAGTGGTTGCTTAGTGATGAGTAAGATGGAAGAAAGAGTCATAGTTAAGGGATATAAGGTTTCTTTGTGAGGTGATGGAAATCTAAAATTCACCATAGTGATGCTTGCATGTATCTGTGAATATACTAAAAACCACTGAAATGTGCACTTTAAATTGGTGAATTGTATGATATATGAATCTTTACCAATAATTTACTATTATTGTTAAATTGATATTACTAATTTACTTTTTTATTTTACAAAAAAAGAGTTGATAAAACAGGTTAGGCAATTCCCTTTCAGTATAAACTATAGATTTGCTTACCTCTTTTTCATCTATATGAAAGCACTCTTTTTCCTTATGAATGCTCCTCAGTATTATATATCTTTTGAGGTGAGGAGTAACAGATGAAGGAGAAAATGTGGTTAATAGACAGAAGAATACAGTGGTGGGCAGAAAAAGAAAGGCCTAGGCTTGTATTATATTTACACTATCTATTAAATAATTTGTAGAGGAAAAAGCTTGCAAAATTATGAATAAACTGAATTGAAAAAGAGAAAAAATATGATGAAACAAAGATATATGCACATAGATGATACAATTTTGGTCAACACTTTTTAAATATATGAAAATTAAAAACAATGTTTCACTAGTGAAGCATAGGTTCAATATGTCCATGTGACAAGTGTTCAATCAATGTTTACTTGCCAATTAAATGAATGACCAGGAGATGTTCTACGGAGGATCTGTAGGGAAAACACTTCCATGAGTTTAGCACATGCTTGGCCCCTGAAATGTATTTATTTTCCTCCTCACTCTTTTTCCCTTTCCACATGCTTCACTTACATTTTTCATCACCGTGAACTTATAGCTGCTGAGTAGAACGTAAAAAAAAACGTGGAGATATAAGACAATGACAGTTTTCTTGAAATGCTTGCTAACAGTCCTTCAGAAATCATAAAGTAGATTTTGTGCAGTGGATTTTTGAGCTGAAGAGACCATCTAGTGCAACTCTCTCATTTTTATGTTTTCTAAATTCAGAGAAGTAGGTGTATTATCCTTCAACATTTTTTTTATAGAGATAATGCTGATTTTTTGTTTGTTTGTTTGTTTTTGACAGAGTCTGCTCTATTGCCCATGCTGGAGTCCAGTGGCACAATCAAAGTTTATTGTCTGTGGCCTCTAACTTCTGGGCTGGCTCAATCAATCCTTCTACCTCTGCCTCTTAAGTAGCTGGGACTATAGGTGCATTCCATCACACCTGGCTAGATAATACTAATTTTTTCTTTTCTTTTATAATATCCATGTACTCACAATAATTGTTACATTGTTATTTTGAATACAACACACTAAGAAATATTATAAAATTATAATGTTATTTACTAAGGCAATTATGAATATACATATAATATGCTTACTGACTAGTATCTTTATGAGCTTCTTTTTATAGGTAAATGTTTATTAATAATTTCCTTTAAAGAGTTGAGGTTGGAGTATTTGTGTGAGCTGGGACCAGATGATTCAGAGGAAGGCGATGCTGATAATTTTGAGCTGTACAGCATTATCTCAGGAATGGCAAAGGTGTTCCCCCCTATGCCATGCTCATGAGACAACTTTTTTTCCCCAGATGGAGTCTTACTCTGTTGCCCAGGCTGGAGTGCAGTGGTGTGATCACAGCTCACTGCAACCTCTGCCTCCCAGGTCCAAGCAATTCTCCTGCCTCAACCTCCCAAGTCGCTGGGACTATAGCTATGTACCACCAAGCCCATTTAATTTATGTAATTTTTTTTAGTAGAATCAGGGTTTCGCCATATTGGCCTGGCAGGTCTCAAACTCCCGACCTCGTAATCCACCCGCCTTGGCCTCCCAAAGTGCTAGGATTACAGGCATGAGCCACTGTGCCCAACCTGACAACTTTTAATTGATAATTTTTCCTTCTGAGCCAGAACATAACATATCAACAGGATAGGAAGCCACTACCAAGTATTTGCAACTAAGAAAAAAGATTAAAACTATTTGTCATTTCTAAGATGGAGGATATTCAATTATCATTCTGACTGAGAACATCTCTCATCCAAGAAATCCAGGGTAGGCAGATAACAAATAGTCTTGTAGACTTGACCAGTAATTTGGCATTTATCTTGAGTGTCCAGGAGAAGCGCAATTTTTAAGAGATAATGTGGCCCCTACAGTCAACCTGCTCAGGAGCTGGCCAATTGCTCAGAGTGGGAAGCCAGTCAAACAACCTTCTCTTTGCAATTATTGTAGATTGATTCAATGTCAGAATTTGCTTAAATGTTATGCTTTACCATGATTTAACACTCTGTTGGGTATTTAGGATTCAACTATGAATAAAAACATTGTATTTGCCCTCAAATTATTTACTAATTATCATAGAGTAAGGATATTTAACCCTATGTATATTTTTATATTAGCCTTTTCCTCCCATAGTTAGTTCTCTATTTTCCTTTAAACTGGCAAAATTCTTGCTGAACATATCAATCAGTTTCAGTCTTGATAAGAAAGAATAGGAAGAGATTTGAGACTGTAATTGGATCAAGATCTCAATGTCCACAGCAGATTCTTGAGACCTGGTGATGGTCTCTCAAATTAAATCAAAGAATCCCAAAAGGTTAAAACTCTAGTCAGTGTGAGCACTTGATAATGTCTGTTCCATCTCAAGGGAACAACAATATCCATATTATTAATTATGGGCAAAAGTTTTCTAAAATACTTCAGTGCCTGGAAACTTCTCTGCAGACAACATAAAATGCTAATTTCTATTTTCTCTACTTAGGAATACTGATAATGCTGTTATAACAAAGAAGTTATTAAAATTCAACAATATGACTTTGAGAGAGATGGTGATTCATACTGAATTATTTTCTAAAGGAATTATAAATGTGAATATAGAAAATGTAACAAAACTAAAATGTAAACAGTTTAAACTCTGAAATGTTAGGCCCTCACAGAAAAGCAAGAAAGTAAATGTTTTAGAAATTAAGATACTATATCTTAATGTACATCAACAATCTCAGCATAAGAGTGATTATAATTCAGTTATTCCTAGTGACTATATGAGAGATGGTTCAGAAAGCATAATCATTTTTAGTATAGCAGGGCAAATTCAATACAACTTCTCTTTATGTGAATTCTTCCTGAATAGGGAAGATTAGCATGCATCCCAAAGCACCAATTTTTTAGTGCTGCAAATAATGTGAACTACATTTCCTAATCTCAGACTGTAAATTTGTTCTGCCAGGTAATTCCAAACTACATAATTGTCCTTACCCTTTCTTCTTCTCATATCTACAGCATTACCTAAGAACAATAATACATTTGTTATCTTTCAGCAAGTCTGATTTAGTAAACATCTGCTGAAAATTGTGCTAAATACTAATGTCTTAAAGACTTCACAGCCCTCACACAGTCTAAATAATGGATAGGAGTACACCAGGTCAACAGGATGTGTGTGTGTGTGTGTGTGTGTGTGTGTGTGTGTGTGGTGGCAAGGGCAGGAGAGTAGGGTGGGGCAGGATGAGGAAAGTAGACACAGGGAACTTTCTAGGTAGAAGAAGAGCCTGTTCAATGATAATATTTCTTTTATTATTATTATTATTACTATTATTTTTATTTTTAGGCATGTCAAGTGAAGCAATGGGAGTGGACAAGGAATAGAGAAATCTGTAATTGTGTGTGATCAATTAGTTGTAAATACCACTGCACTCAGACCAGCCAAAGACAATATTTCATAAAGACTGGAACTCAGGTTTCACCATAGAGAGTATTAAGTGCTAATACTGAAATTAATCATAATATTATACTTAAGTACTGGAGTGGGAAGAATAGAGGGGTTGTGAAAGCATGGACTAGGAGAGGCAATTATCTTCAAAGTAGATGCCACAGAAGCTAGGTCCAGTGACATCCACACAGAAACCTTCCTTAATGACTTGTAGTACCATTCACCCAGGTCCCCATGCTAGAAACGAAGTCAACAAAATACCTTGCTTAGATTATTTCAAAGGCATTTTAAATGGTCTCCTTGACTGCATCTTGGCTCATCCAGTTCACAAGTCAACAGTTTAAAAATTAAAATCTTACCATCACTACTCATAGTAGTGACAATGGTCAAATTAAAAGTATGATTCACAAGGACTTTTGAAATGTGGCCCTCTTTACTTTTTCAGACTCATTTTTTTTTCCAGTAGCTCCCCTATTCTCTAAGCTCCAGCTACACTGATGTTCTTTCAGTTCCTCAAACATGCCATGCTTAGCCTTGTTGCCAAGTTTTGTTTTTGCCTGGGGCCAGTCCTTTAGCATAGAAGGCAAATCTTCTTTCTTATCTAGCCCCTACTATTCTTTAGTTTCCTAATGAGATATTATATTTTCTGGAAAAGAGGTCCTGGCTCCCAAGACCCAAATCAGTGTCATTTCCTTCACTTGGACTCTGCCATGTCTTCTTGGTCCACCTCCAACATCTTGCTAATGAACAGCCTGACACAACCAGATGAGAACCTCTGAGAAAAAGGAAACCCCTCCATCTTCTTCACTCTGGTATTTTTGGGTACCAACACAGTACTTGGGTTATAGGAGAGGCTTAATAAATATTCATTAAATGATAAATAAAATGTAAACACTTTGCTTCAAAAATGTACTATTAAATAAAAATCTCCAATCAAAATGTTAAATAAGAATTTGCAATACTCATAACAATTAAGTCCCCATTTACTTTCTCACTCATGAAAAAAGGCACTACATGATGACTTAGAATCATTGTGGATTCATGAATGTTCCACTAAGGACTCACTTTTTACTCTACTAAAATTGAAGTCTGAAGTGACTATAATTTATATTTAAGATAAAACCTGGGATCATTTCTTCCTGGTGTAGGCTTTCTTTAATTCTTTGTATGAAACTTGTATGAATAAACATTATCCCAATTTTTCAAAAAGAGGAGTTTCAGGAAAACCCATTCAAGCTCATTCTCTGTGTCCTTGCGTAAAAAGTGTTTTGCAGGAGGTGCAGAAATAATGTTACATTTTGTTTTTGATACTTACTTAACAATTTAGTTCAAAACTCTAACTTTTCTGTGAGGTTCTTAAGAGCAAACATTAAAGTGTATGATTATCTTCTAGATTTTATTGATATTTCCCGGGGTTCTGAAATTCTTTCATGCAAGTATGCTGCCCAATGAGTATCTTTATTATTGTATGTGTTTTATTATAATAATTATCTACGTAGCTGTCTTACTCAATGGATTGAGCATGTATAGGGTAGAGACTCCATTCTGTTCATCTTTGCACACTCAGTACCCAGCATGACATGTGGCACCTAGTATATCCTGAATAAATGTTTGTTTAACAAGTGAAATAAAGTTTATCTTATCACTTTTGCAAATCTAAAACTTTGATTATATTAAACACCTTAAGGAATTAGAAGAGCATATTATCTAATTTTCTAAAATGCATATGCAATCACATATTTCCTGCTGCTGAAAATCTTTTTCTTGTTAATTTTCCCTATAAGATAAAGTACAAGCCCTTCAGTATTCATATGAGACCCTCTTGTTCTGGCCCCACCTTATCTCTTCTCATTATTGCCTCACCTCTGGTCTGAGGATGCCCTAGTACCCATCATTCTCATAAATATTTCACACTCTCCTGTTCTTCAGCAAGATGGTTTGGTTATCATTTGCTTCACTTTCAGCCCTGTAAACTAAAAATAAAATTCTAAGACCCTCAACTAAATAATAAATCCTCCCCCTGCCCAAGGGCATTCCAAAGTTAACCTGAAATCTAGCTCAGGTCATGATGGGAAGTAGGGGGTCAGATGTGCCTCATTATGCCCTCCTCCCGTTGGAGTTCAGGCACAGCTGACCAGCATTAACATCAAAATACAGACCTTAAGACTGATAGATTCTTTAAGTCTTATAAGAAACATTTATAATCTAGTCTCTCTGAAACCTGCTTCCTGGAGGCTTCATCTGCAAAATAAAATACTTCATCTCTACAATCCCTTACCTTTACTCAGACACTACTTTGTATTGATTCCAGGTCTTTAGATAACTATTTCAACTAACTGCCAATCAGAAAAGCTTTGAATCCATATCCTGTGACCTGGAAACCACTCCTCTCCCCTTCCAGTTATCTCACCTTTACAGACCAAACCAATGTCCATGTTACATGTATCGATTGATGACTTATGGCTTCCTAAAACACACAAAACCAAGCTGCAGTCTGACCATTTACGCACAAGTTCTCAGGATCTCCCAAGGCTGTGGCATGGGCCATTGATTACTCATATTTGGTTCAGAATAAATCCCTTCAAATATTTTGCAGAGTTTGATTATTTTTGTCAACAGCATTATTTCATTCATTTATAGTTATAACACACATTAAGACTGCTCCTTTTAATTTTGTCTTGAGACAACAGTAAACATTTTAAAGATTTTTTTTGTTTGTTTGTTTTCATTTGATTTTCATCACATTTGCCATATCCTTAGCATTTTACTCAGGGCTTAGCACAAAATAAAGAGCAAACTTGTGTTGATGATTATATAAAGAATCCTTTGCAATAGAGATCATTCACTCATGTTATGGGTGAGTAAATTGAGTTAAAGAGAGATTAACTGTCTAAACCCACATACTCTAGTCAAATTCAAATTGCTTTTATTCCTTTTTCGGGCTGCAAACTATTTTTCTTTTAAAAGCCAAGTAAAGTGACATTTTCAGGAAAATCTTTCCAAACCATATCAAACTCACAATAAAATGAAACATCTTTATATTCGTAACTTACTTTCAATATTACTTTATTGCACATATCAGAATGTCATATTGTAGCAAGTTTAACAAATTCTTGTTCTTCTTGATGCCTTGGGAGTGCAAACTTATTTTTTTTATTTCTGCATTTTCAGGGCTTAGCTCCTAATTGGTGTTCATATTGCTAAATTTAGCTGAAAAGTCAATGTTGAGACATGGTGTTAAAATATCAACTTTATCTTATACTTCATTGTTTTAATCATACAGGTACTATAACCAAAAATAATTTAAAATTAATAAAAATGCAAAGAATCCTTTTACTACATGTTTTTTCTTTTTCTGGAGAAACCATATATTGATTGATGCCTCAGTGCTTTGAGATTTGTCTTCCAGGAACATGCAATTCAATGGCTCATTTTGCTTTTCCATCTACTCCATCTCTTTCTGCATCCTTCAAAATGATCCATTGCCATCTTTTTGTGTACTTTGGGACTGGCTATGCTGGATTCTTCCTGTTTTCTGGCTCTCTGCTTCATCTCTATCCTTCATCACTGTTTTCTCTTCTTTCATACATTAGAGAGAGGCTCAGGTCTTCTGACTAGCAACTTCCCTTATGGTATCCTGGTGACACTCTTCAGGTGCCCTCTATTTCCAGGCTTTGTCCTCACTGTTGATCTCACATTTCCAGCTATCAGGAAAATTTAATGATCCTGCACTTGAAACTCCATAAGCTCAAAACTGAGGCTGGCAATGCTCCTGCCCTGGCAATGGCCCTTATGCCTCTCCTGTGGAGGATGATCTCCACCTTCTGTCTCTCACATCCTCAAACCATTCAACATAGTGCTGAGATGTCCTCCTGGCCAAGGCTCACACTCATTGCATCACTCTAATGCTTACATACTTAGATGATTCCCCATACTCAGGGATAAAAACCAAATAGCCTGCCAGGTCTAACCCTCTGGAAAGTGTCTCTCCTGACATGCCTTCATGCAACCCTCAGTCCTTCTGAACTCCATGGTTATTTTATCCCGATAACCTTGCTGCCTTCCTGCTTTGGTAACTGTTCTTTCTTTTCACCTCCTCAAATTTCTCTCAAAAAAGTGATGCTTATAATTTGGGATCATACAACATGAGTTCTTCCATGAAGCCTTCTTCAATTTCCTACTTTGTGTTTTTACAGAACATTTTTTGCATATAAAAACTGACTTTTTTTACATTTTATTTTGGTTAATGCAGTAATCTGTTTTTTAAAGCTCTCAGTCTTTAGTAGGGTACCATACTTATATATAGGGACTGATGAGTATTTGATAACTTGTACAATTCTGACCCAAAGATTTTTCCAAATAATTCTAAATTCATTGAATTATTTCAGCATTCTAAAACATCTCTATGGATAAAATGTAATGGTCAATTTTATGTGTCAATTTGATTAGGCTAAGGGTTGCCTAGATAGCTGGTAAAACATTATTTCTGAGAGAGTCTGCAAGGGTGTTTCTGAAAGAGATTAGCATTTCAATTTGTAAACAGAGTAAAAAAGCTCACCCTAACCAGTGTGTGTGCGTGTTAACAAATTTGCTGAGTACCCAATCTACTGGCAACAGATGACACCAATATTGAGCCCTAGATATGGCATCATCCCCTTGGGTAACCAGCCCAGTATCTGGTGACAGACTGATTCAACTGAACTGTTTCCATCATGAACAGAACAGTGTTTTGCCTTTACTGGAATAGATACTTACTGTAGATATGAATTTTCCTTCCTTGAACACAACATTTCTGCCAAAGCTACCATCCATGAACTTACAGAATGCATTATCTTCCTAGGATTCCATACAGCATTGCTTCTAATCAAGGGACTCACTTTACAGAAAAAGAATTGTGGCAATAGGCCTATTCTGACAGAATTCATTGGTCTTACTATGTTCCCTACCATCCTGAAATAGATGATTAATAGAATGGTAGGATGGTTTTTGGAAGCCTCTGTTATAGTGCCAGCTAGGTGTAAATACTTTGAAGGGCTGGGGCAAGGTTCTCCAGAGGCTATATATATTTCAAATCAGTATTTAATGTATGATACTGTGTCTTTGATAGCCAGGATTCATGTGAGTGGCATCACTCATTATTACCACTAGTGACAGACTAGAAAACATTTTGATTCCTGTTCCCATGACTTTATTCTCTGCTAGCCTAGAGGTCTTAGTTCTAGGGAGATAAATGCTTCTGCCAGAAGACGCAACAATGATTCCATTAAGCTGGAAGTCAAAACTGCCACCAAGACACTTTGGGCCCCTCATGCCTCTGAATCAATTGGATAAGAAGGGAGTTGCTGTGCTGACTGTGATAATTTGTCCACACTACCATGAAGAAATTTGAGTACTGCTTCATAGTGAGGATGAGGAAGAGTATGTTTGGAATACAGGAGCTCCATTAGGGCATTGGTTAGTGTTACTAGGCTCTGTGATTAAGGTCAGTTAAAAATCACAATTACCCAACCCAAATGAGGCTACTAATAACCCATACTCTTCAAAAAAAAAAAAGATTGAGTTTAATCTGAAGGTAAGAACCATGACTAGCTGAGGTGCTTGCTGAAGTAAAATGGAATACAGAATAGGTAAAAGAAAAAGGTATAAAAACCAGCTATCAAGATGAGGCTAGATACTGAATTTAGGAAAATAATTGTCAGAATTGTTTCCTCCCTATTTTGTTATAAACATATTTATATGTATAGATCCATATATTAAGCAGATACCTTGGTTTTCTTTCCTGTCTTATTCCCTTCACAAACAAAAGATACTGACTTTATATTAGGGTATCTAAGTATTGTTAATTTTACATCATCGTATTTAAGCTGCTGCATATCAGAAGAATAAACATCCTTCATGGATTTTACCTCCTCTTCTGATTAAGGCATTTGTTTATTTTCTGTTATATGTAGTATAGTTGTATCATGTCAGGCAGAGTTATCTCTTTGTTATTGTCTCTATTTGGAGATTAAGTATGGTTTAAGAAGATGCATATGGGTGCCTAGTTAATAAGCAGGGCACTTGTGATGGTTAATTGTCTGTGTCAACTAGACTGCACTATGGGGTGTTCAGAAAGCTGATAAACATTATTTCTGGGTGTGTCTGTAAGGATGTTTCTAGAAGAGATTAGCATTTGAGTTGGTTAACTAGAGAAAGAAGAATGCCATCCTCACCAATGTGAGTGGGCATCATCCAATCTGTTGAGGGCACAAATAGAACAAAGAGGTAGAGAAAGGGCAAATCCACCCTATTCTTGAGCTACAACATTCATCTCTTGCCCTCAGAGATTGGCACTCCACGGTTTGGGGTCTTCTAACTCAGACTGGGACTTACACCATTGGCTCCCCTGGTTCTCAGACCTTCAGGCTTGGACTGGACCTATGCTGGGGCTTTTGTGAGCCTCCAGTGGACAGACAGTAGATCATGAAATTTCTTAGCCTCCACAATTGTGTAAGTCAATCCTTCCATAATATATCTCTTTCCATACATCTATCTATCTTCTCTCTCTCTCTCTCTCTCTCTCTCTCTCTCTCTCCATCCTATTGGTTCTATTTGTCTGGAGAATCCTGAATAATACAGAAGACTAACGCCAGTGATAATATCGTAGTTAATAAAAAAGTAACAAATATTATATGTTAATTTTGACTTTAAAATATTTGTCTCATACATGAAAATATAATTGAAAAAAAGGCTTAATTATTTTATATGAAGTTTGTACATTATGATTTGAGTATTGCAATGCAAAGCTCATAAGCCCCCAAATATCTCCTTTATCAGCCTGCCATGACGCTATCCTTCTGAATCACCATATTGGAAATTTATTTCTTTTAATTCACTGTTTTTGGTTAAATATTCAAAAGGGAATATGTGCATCAGAGAGGTAAAATTGCTTACATGTTGCCTGGAAGAGAAAAGACTCATATTCCAAATTAAGGCCAAAGTCGGCTGCATAGTTGGGAGTCCAGGGAAGCCAAACGGCATGAAAAAGTGTATGGGATAAGATCAATGCAATGTAATCCCATGTCACTGCATTTTGTTTAACAAACATTTGACAGGGAGCAAGCTTCATACATGTCAATCACTTTAGTGTGTGACCTTATAACCAGCACCCTGTCACTTTGCCCTCATTCCTCATGTATCTTCCCCTCCAGAAGTTCAGAAAAGGAGATTTTTTTTTTCCTTTTCTAGCTAGGGTAGTGTGATCAGGAGAGGTGGTATGAAGGAAGTAACAATTTAATTGGATAGATTCCAATGGGGTCAAGGAAGATCTTAAGAAGAAGAGATAAGACATCCTAGAATCTATTTTATGAGTGAATGTTCTTCACAGAAATGGGATCAAGAATGCATGCCTCTAGGGATGTGTATATTCCAGATTCCTGAACAGTAAGTGTAACTAAAAGGAAATAAGGAAGAAGGGACAAAAGGAAGAAGAAAAGTAGTATTTATCAGCTTAAATAAATCAATGTGCTTCTTCAAGTTGCCAATCTCATTAAGAATTTTTAAGGCTATTAAAAACAGGCATTAAACTTCCAAATAAATATTAACAAATGGAAGGAATTTTTGCAAGATTCAGCTAAATCCTAAATTCTGGAGCCACTAACAACCAAGCAGCAACTTCATTTACTGTAAAAAATGCACACCATCTTATTTAATCTTTTTAATTGCCTATAGGTTAAGAATTATTATCACCATTTTACTGATGAACTGTCCAGGCTCAAAAGATAGAGACTTGTTCAAAATCACAGGGCTGATAAGTGTGCTTCCTGATCAGGAAATAATTATGGCAGCCATAAAAAAGAATGAGTTCATGTCCTTTGCAGGGACATGGATAAAGCTGGAAACCATCATTCTCAGCAAACTGACACAAGAACATAAAACACTGCAAGTTCTCACTCATAAGTGAGTGTTGAACAATGAGAACACATGGACACAGGGATGGGAACATCGCACACCAGGGCCTGTAGGGAGCTTGGGGGGCTGGGTGAGGGATATCAGGAGGTGAGGGGACAAAGGAGGGATAGCAGGGGGCAGGGATAGTGTTAGGAGAAATACCTAATGTAGATGATGGGGTGACAGATGCAGCAAACTACCATGGCACATGTATACCTGTGTAACAAACCTGCACATTCTGCACCTGTACCCCAGAACTTAAAGTATAATAAAAAAAGGAAATAATTATGAACTACAAACTAGTAGCTGGGGGAGGTCTCAGCATCAGGTCAAGTTTTTTGCTGCTTGTTCTCAGGTCCTACACCATCATTGTTTAACATTATAGTGGTTAAAATATGGGTTACATTATTTGGAGTTTTAATCCAAATTTTAGAAACTCTTAGTATAATCATATTTGCAACTTCTTTGAATATTGGTTTTCCAATTTGTATAAATGAGAAAACCAACAGAACCTAGTTCCATTGGATCACTGTGAGAATTACGTAAGTTAATTATTAGAATAATCCTGGCACATAGTGTATGAATACTCAATATATGCTATCTTTCATTTTTCCTTGGGACCAGGTTTATGACTTAGCTATTTTTTTAACCTTGTCATCTGAGTTATCCTCTTGACCCCAGCTAACCCTAAGACCACCATTTCAAAAGTATTAAAAAGGATACTATATTTTTGTGCCCATTAACCATCTATACTTCCCCCCTCTCTCCATGACTCTTCCCACTCTCTGGTAACCATCATTCTACACTTTATCTTCATGATTTCAAATGTTTTAAGTTTTGGCTTCCACATATGAGTGAAAACATGCAAAATTTGTCTTTCTGTGTTTGGCTTATTTCACTTAACAGAATGTCCTTCAGTTCCACCCATGTTGTTGCAAATGACAGAAACTCATTCTTTTTCAGGCTGAATAATATTCCATTGTGTATACGTAATACATTTTTAATCCATCAATCCATTGATAGACACTTAGGTTGATTCCAAATCTTAGTAATTGGTGAACAGTGCTGCAATAACTGAGTGCACAGATAGCTCTTTGATATACTGATTTCCTTTAGAAATACACCTATAACATATAATCTATACAAATATAATTTATAACTAATCAGATTATTTATAAATGCATGGCAGTGGGGTTGCTGAATTACATGTTATCTATTTTTAGTTTTTTTGAGCAACCTCCGTACTGTTCTCCGTAGTAGTTACATTAATTTACTTTCCCACCAACAGTGTTTGAGGGTTCTCCTTTCTCCATATCCTTGCCAGTATTCCTTATTGCCTGTCTGTTGGAAGAAAGCCATTTTAACTGAGGTGAGATCGTATCTCATTGTAGTTTTGATTTGAATTTCTTTGATGATCAACAAGGTTGAGCATTTTTTCATATATCTGTTAGCCATTTTATGTCTTCACTTGGGAGATGTCTATTCAGATCTTTTGCCTATTGTTTACATTGGATTATTAGATTTTTATCCCTATCAAATTGTTTGAGTTTCTTTATGTTATTAATATCTTGTCAGAAGGGTAGTTTGCAAAAAATATAGTTAAAAGAATGAATAATATCTAGTATCTTATAGGACAACAGAGTGGCTACAGTCAACAATTATTTATTATACATTTTAAAATAACTAAAAGAATGAAATTGGAATGGTCCTAATACAAATAAATGATAAATGTTTGAGGTGATGGATACTCCAGTTACACTTATGCGATTATTACATATTGTATTCATGTATGAGACCATCACATATACCTCATGATATATATGCCCATTATGTACCCATAATAGTTAAAAATTTTTAATAAAAAAATACATAGTAATAAGAAGGCTACAGATAATTGCTTTATGGTACATAATTTAAGGCTCATCTAATAACGAAAATGTAAACTAGTATATTGAAACTAATTAGAATTTACAACTCTCTGAGTCTAGTATTAATTTTTCTTCTTTTATTCTTTCTCCAAATTTGGGTCAATATTGAGTGTTTCAAAGAGTGTTGGTAATAGCAATTTTCTCGAGACATATATAAATCACTTCTGAATATTTAAAATATAGTTCTTTCTCGTACAGATTCTCCACTATTCTCAAGACATCTACAGACTGCAATGACGTTTTTAACCATTTGACCTTATTCTTAACAACAGAACTCAAGTGGAAAAAGATAAGCACACACACATAAGTAAAACCAAACAAAGAAACAATCAAACAGAAAGCAAGGAAACAAAATTAAACACAAAAATATACAAAATAGACAATTTCTTTTTGAGGTATTGATGAACCATCAGATAAAAATAAGGATAATGACTAGTCAATTTTCTTTGTTTTGTATTTTGTAAAAAATACAATTTATAACTACTAGATTATTTATGAATACATGGCATCAATGGCTGGAGGGTTAGTTAAGATTTTGTATTGGTGCATATAAGCTTTTATATGTCTAAAAATGAACTCAAAATGCATATTTCACTGCATGTGCAGAATTAAAATCAACTTCACCTTGCACATTTCAAGGTATAAATTATAGAAGCCCCTCACTTCTTCATTTTCTTGAGACATAAAATGTTAAATAAACCAACATGGACTGGAACATGCATAGTAGGCATAGACACTTGTAATTAATGGTTCTGTCCTCCATATTCCTGTAATAATATGTAGAGAATATGAACATATGTAATGGCAAACATGGTAGCATAATGATTCAAATGGACACTGATTTGGGTGTTAGGTCATTTGGGTGGGTCTCAATTTCTTCATCTGTAAAATGAAGTGGTCCCTCATTTTAAAATTGTATTATTCTATAATAATATAGTCGATTTTATAATCCCCAGTAATGTATTTATTCATAAAAGCATTCTACACATTTAAATTTAGATTGCAATATGACAGACACTACAATAGCAATTAATCCTATTATATCCTTCTTGTATATCATTTTATTTTTTAAAAATCTACTAGTAACATAAGAAAAAATGTATCCAACAATGAGCAGAACTGAAGACTGTGATTTTTAAGTATGGAATACACTATTTATATGTGTGTGTGATTTTATGCAAAATACATGTGTTTACAGATATGTATATAATATGAAGATGCTATTTTAAATGGTATTTAATAAAATATAAGCTTGAAATTTACCTCAGAGCTATTTAAAGAACCACTCTAATTCAATTACACATTCATTTACATTTATGAACCAAAGCAATAAATGGATACGTTGCAGACATGCTTATTTTTCTGATATAGGCATCTGTTACATTCTTTTAATAGTATAAAATAATTCAAATATCAAAAGCAAAACCAATACTTGAAATAAGAAAATAAATGACACTGCAAGTATTTGCTATTTATCAAAAAGCTATCCACTAATTGTATTAGATACTCTTCCTTTCTGTATAACTTGCCTGTCACAATTACCACGTGATTCAGAAAGATGACTAGTCTCACACAGCACCAGCAAGTGTGGGTGTAGCAAAAATTACATGGGCTGCAGAGGCACCTGAACTGGGTTAAATACTGTACTTTATCACTTACCTGATTATATTAATGATGTCAGCAGAATTACTTGCATGGCACTAGATTTTATTTCTTTTTTGTTTAAAGCTAATAATTATATTTGCTCTTTTTACATTGAGTTGGTTTGAGTTATGAATAAGAAAGCATTAAACAATATTCATCATTACTACAGTTGATATAGTATCCCAGTATCAGAACTGCTATATCCTTTATCCTGTGGCTAAAGTTTCTTTCATATTCTCTACCACCTATCTAATCAAACACCCAATTCTCTCCATTTAACTTTATATATTTCTTAAATCTATGCCCTCCTCTCCATCCCAACTACCACCTTACTAGCAAGTCTTGTTCTCTGTTAGCAGACTTCTCCCTTTTTATGCCACCTAAAGCCATCGTGTAAAACAGACGCCAGAATTGTTCTACCCCAAAACACAATCTGACCACACTATTTTTGTATCCTATACACTTAAGTAAGCTCTTGTCAACTAAAGAGTAAAATCGAAGTTTCAAAAGGGTTCAAAACCTTCCCTTGTCTGACATCCTAGTCTCCACACTTAACTCATCACTTTCATCCTCAGCATTTCTAGTCTTTACCTTAATCCTCGTTCATCAATTTCCCTCTGTTTGGAATTCCCTATTCCCTATTGCTAAGAGGCCATGTCCTGTATAACCAGTAAGAATTAACTCAGGAACCTTCCTAGGCATAGTTAGTAGGCCTAGAGGATACACTCACACACAAATCTATTTCCACATTATAATGCACTCATTTATATGTCTGGTTTTTCTGGCCAAAGTGTGAATTCTTAATGATAGAGACTCTTTTCATTTGCCCTTCTAGCACTCAGGAGAGTGTCTCACACATATTAACCACATTTACTATTGTTGTTTCTACCCTGAATAAGAATACATACTGTTGTTTCTACTGTAAACAATATCTGGGCCAAATAAATGTATAACACCTAAAAGCTAGACATTAAACATCATTAAATTGAAACAATAATGAGCAGGAATATTCATATAATAAAGACGAAGATAATATTACAGAAGTCAATCCATCCAACTTTTAGTTTTTAAAAGACAATTTCCTTACACTTAATTTTTTAAAGAGATATTTTGAAATGTGCTGCTTCCATCAATTGTATTTAAATAAAATCAAATGTAGCAAATATTAATGGTAGTTACCATTAATATTTTACAAACTAATGGTAGTATCAATTTTGGTAAAAAATTAAAGAAAATATTAATTGAAAAAGTTACATGAAACACATTGGGCAAAAAATGTACTACAAATTAAAGTGAAGATTTAGGGATCTCGGGAACTGAGCTAAAACCCAAATATGCAGTAACCACAGATGCACATAAACTAACAATAATCACTTGCCCACTGCAGTCCTAATTGGAAACATTATTCTTTTGGGAGATTGCTTCAGAGTGCTTAATCATATTAAGTAAAATGCAGCTGGGTCACAAATACTAAAAGATAAATAGAAAACAAAAATTAAAAAGTCAATAATGCAGTGTTTTAAAGTATTTGCTGCTATTAGAATTCTAGTTGTCTTTCTATTCTCATTGATTAGTAACTTAAAACACCTATACCTAGAAGGGTCTCTGATTGGCCTTTCATTTTCTATATAGCTAATCCCTTAACACTTCCTCATGGGTCTCATTTTCTAAGCTCTTTATCATCATTTCAACTCTCTTCAGAGCTCTAATGTTATTAGTTGTCCTTTTAAAATGCGGCCATCAGCAAGTGGAAAATAAATATCACCTAACCTCATTCAATGCAATATATTTAGTCTTTAGATTGGTTAATGTGATTCCCTGCTAGTCTAGTGACTGAATTTGCATAATAATAAGTAATCAGTAAATGACATAGTCCAACTCAGCTACTGGTTTTAAGTACTTCTATCCACTGTTGAATTTTTAAATGCCTTATAATCATTTTTGTTTGATTTTATTAACAATAAAATTGTGAAATAGGTCAACATTAAACTCACAGGAATCTAAGCTTTTTACAGATTCTATATAATTAAGCTTTTATATCCCTCCAAGGAAGAATAAATGTGTAGTAGTGTCACTTCAAAAGGTCACACAGAAGTGATGAAACAGTCCTGAGGACTACAAAAGGTTGCATGGATTGAACAGAACTTTACTATGAAGTTCACCCCATAGCCTTGGGAAAAAGCAAGTATTGATCCAGATGCAGGAACCCTGGAGCACTCTACATATGGATTCAGATTGCAAGAAGAATCTCCAAACCAAAATTCCAGTCTCCTTCACAATGAAAATGATACTGCTTTCCTATCTCAGCCTCTATAACTGCCTTCAATAAAATTTCCCACTAATTCTGTTCGTTTTTCTTCTGCCATGTGTTTCTTCTGCCTCTGAGCATGAACTCTCCAAACCATTGTTCAGGTTCAGGCCTATGTCACTTCATCTAAGAATCACTTCCTTTAATAATTTACATCAATATTGAAATGCTCTACATTTTGGCTGCTAAAATATCGCTTCTTATCTAGCTGCTTTCATTTTCACCTTGGGTATTTTTTTCTCCACAAATTCCTTTTATACCACTTGTTTCTAATGGGTTGATATTCTGCAAGATGACATATTTTGACTCTCTCCTCATTCTATGCCCTCCCAAGGTGATCTTATCAATGACCACAGCTCCAAGCAGCACTTAGGATCTGAAATCTTTCAAATGTCTCTCTCTCCATCCTGTACCTTTCTTCACAGCTGACATATGTGCCCTGAATGGCTTTTAAACATGATCATTGGACACTCCATGTGCACTTTAAATTGTACATGTCAAAGCCTGCTTCTTCTAACTTTTCTCATTCTTAATCTTAGTAAACAGATTCATCATCCACTTAGGCAACAAAGCCAAAAATCTTGGAGTCATTCTAGAATGTTCCTCTATGCTTTGCTTTACACATTCAATAAAGCCTTTGTATATTTCTTCAAAATATTGAGAAACTTCTATGGACCAGATAGTAAGCCAGATGTGAGGTGGTGGGCAAGATAAACATCATTCTTATATTTACAGAATGTTTATACTAATGGGATATAGATTAGTAAAGATGCTATTCCTATTGCAGGCTATGTGAATGGCATTCCTGGGAGTTTGGCAATATAGTAATATAATCTATTGAGGTTAGATAGGTGGTCCCGCAAATACAATGTCAAAAAAACAAAAATAACATGTTCAGTAATATTTTTTTACTATATCTCTGCTTTTCTTTCTCACTGTCAGTTATTTGATTCCAAGTTTCAATATTTTCCTCCTGGATTGCCACAACAGCTCTCCAACCAGCATTCTATCATTACTTTTTTCTAGTTCCTATCCTATTCATTCACCAAAATGTTGCCAGAACAATTTTTATAAAATTCTAAGCTGACCACTAAGCTCTTTCTATTAGACAATATGAAGTCTTTAAAATGGCTTATAAAACTTTTATTGGTGGAGCCTCTGTATACTTTATCTTTCCACACATGTTCTCCGCTGCAGCCATGCTAAGCTCTTTGCAAATACTCATGCTAGGTATGCTCTCTTATGGCTCTGTGCCTTAAAACATGCTTACTCTTCTCCCGTACATGATCAGAATATCTCCTTCTTGCTGTTCCACACTCACTTCTGGCATCAATCTCTCCTTATAGTTTTCCTTAAGAATCATTATAGTCCTTCAGCACCCCTCCTCTGTTCTCTCATTTCACCCTCCTGACCATACATGCATCATATCACATACAGATTCAGATGGTAACTGCAAGTTTGTCCCTCCTGCTAGACTATGAGTTTTTAAAGGACTGGAACCTTGTTCTTCTCATTTACATATTTTGCTTCCTACAACAGTGACTTGCATGTAAGAATCCTTTAGTAAATATTTGGAGAATAACTTAATTGGTGGCAACTAGTTTATCCTGCATAAGGATGTCATGTTCTTCAGTGCCACGAGGAAGTTATAAAACCATACTGACCTCAGAATGGAAAATGATTCCCTAGCCTGAGACCAAGTCATCTTCCCTATCTGCATTCCAGGCCCTTTATAGTGTCTAGCAAGAGACCACTTCTGAAAGAAAGAAAATGGTAATCTTATATTTCCTTCAAATTTCAAGACTCAGTTCCTCTAGGAGACCGTTTTGACTATTACTTCAAATAGTATTTTCTTATTTAAATTCTTTTATTATTATTATTATGTTTTATTGTACTTTAGATTCTGGGGTATATGTGCAGATCATGCAGGATTGATGCATAGGTACATACATGGCAAGGTGGTTTGCTGCCTTCATCCCCATCACCTATATCTGGTATTTTTCCCCTTGTTAACCCTCCCCACCCCCCACTGTTCCTCCCCTGGACCCCCCACAACTGACCACAGTGTGCAATGCTCCCCTCCCTGTGTCCACATGTTCTAATTGTTCAACACCTACCTCTGAGTGATAACATGTGGTGTTTGGTTTTCTGTTCTTGTGACAGTTTGCTGAGAATGATGGTTTCCAGATTCATCCATGTCCCTATGAAGGACACTAACTCATCCTTTTTTATGGCTGCATAGTATTCCGTGGTGTATATGTGCCACATTTTCTTTATCTAGTCTATCACTGATGGACATTTGGGTTGGTTCTAGGTCTTTGCTATTGTAAACAGTGCCATGATGAACATATGTGTGCATGTGTCTTTATAATAGAACAATTTATAATTCTTTGGGTATATACCCAGTAATGGGATTGTTGGGTCAAATGGTATTTCTATTTCTAGGTCCTTGAGGAATCACCACACTGTCTTCCACAATGGTTGCACCAATCTGCACTCCCACCAACAGTGTAAAAGTGTTCCTATTTTATGACAAACCCATAGCCAATATCATACTGAATGGGCAAAAACTGGAAGCATTCTCTTTGAAATTTGGCACAAGACAAGGATGCCCTCTCTCATCTCACTCCTATTCAATATAGTATTGGAAGTTCTAGCCAGAGCAATCAGGCAAGAAAAAGAAATAAAGGGTATTCAATTAGGAAAAGAGGAAGCCAAATTGTCTCTATTTGCAGATGACATGATTGTATATTTAGAAGACCCCATCATCTCAACCTAAAATCTCCTGAAACTGATAAGCAACTTCAGCAAAGTCTCAGGATACAAAATCAATGTGCAGAAATCACAAGCATTTCTATATACCAATAACAGACAAACAGAGAGAGCCAAATCAAAATTGAACTCCCATTCACAATGCTACAAAGAGAATAAAATACCTAGGAATACAACTAACAAAGGATGTAAAGGACCTCTTCAAGGAGAATTACAAACCACTGCTCAAGGAAATAAGAGAGGACACATACAGATGGAGAAACATTCGATGCTCATAGTTGGGAAGAATCAACATCGTGAAAATGGCCATACTGCCCAAAGTAATTTATAGATTCAATGCTATCCCCATCAAGCTACCAATGACCTTCTTCACAGAACTGGAAAAAAACACTTCAAACTTCATATGGAACCAAACGAGAGCCTGCATAGCCAAAACAATCCTAAGCATAAAGAAAAAAGTCTGATTTCAAACTATACTACAAGGTCATGCTGCCTAACTTCAAACTATACTACAAGGCCACAGTAATCAAAACAGCATGGTACTGGTAACAAAACAGAGACATTGACCAATGGAACACAACAGAGGCCTCAGAAGCAACAGCACAATCATCTGATCTTTTACAAACCTGAGAAAAACAAGCAATGGGGAAAGGATTCCCTGTTTAATAAATGGTGTTCAGAAACCGGCTAGCCATGTGCAGAAAGCAGAAACTAGACCCCTTCCTGACACCTTACACTAAAATTAATTCAGATGGATTAAAGATCTAAAAGTAAGACCTAACACCATAAAATCCCTAGAAGAAAACCTAGGCAATATCATTCAGGACATAAGCATAGGCAAGAACTTCATGGTTAAAACACCAAAAGCAATGGCAACAAAAGCCACAATAGACAAATGGGATCTAATTAAACCCTAGAGCTTCTGTACAGCCAAGGAAACAATCATTAGAGTGAATCAGCAACCAACAGAATGGGAAAAAATTTTTGCAATCTACCCTTCTGACAAAGGGCTAATATCCAGAATCTACAAAGAACTAAAACAGATTTACAAGAAAACAAACAAACCCATTCAAAAGTGGGCAATGGATATGAAGAGACACTTTACGAAAGAAGACATCGATGAGGCCAACAAACATATGAAAAAAATCTCATCATCACTAGTCATTAGAGAAATGCAAATCAAAACCACATTGAGATACCATCTCACACCAGTTAGAATGGTGATAATTAAAAAATCTGGAGACAACAGATGCTGGAGAGGATGTGGAGAAATAGGACCACTTTTACACTGTTGGTGGGAGTGTAAATTAGTTCAACCATTGTGGAAGACAGTGTGGCAACTCCTCAAAAACCTACAAATAGAAATACCATTTGACCCAGCAATCCCATTACTGGGTATATACCTAAAGGATTATAAATTGTTCTGTTATAAAGACACATGCACACGTATGTTCATTGTGGCACTGTTTACAATAGCAAAGATCTGGAACCAACCCAAATGTCCATGATTGATAGACTGCATAAAGAAAATGTGGCACATATACACCATGGAATACTATGCAGCCATAAAAAATGATGAGTTCATGTCCTTCATAGGGACATGGATGTATCTGGAAACCATCATTCTCAGCAAACTGACACAAGAACAGAAACCCAAACACTGTATGTTATCACTCATAGGTGGGTGTTGAACAAATAGAACACGTGGACACAGGGAGGGGAGCATCACGCACTGTGGTCAGTAGCTGGGGCTAGGGGAGGGACAGTGGGGGGTGGGGAGGGTGGGGAGGGATAATGAGGGGAGAAATACCAGAAGGTGATGGCGGATGAAGGCAGCAAACCACCTTGCCATGTGTGTACCTATGCAACAATCCTACACGATCTGCACATGTACCCCAGAACCTAAAGTACAATAAAAAATAAAATAAAAAAGATTTTTAATTGTATTAGTCTTTCCCAAGGGCAAATCGATGGCTTTATTGATGTTCTCTGCTGTATATGTTTTTCTGTTTTATAAATTTGTGCCTTTTTTTTGGTTTTACTTTTTTTCATTTCTACTTCCTTTGTGGTTGATCTTTCATTCTTTTTCTGACTTTTTGAATTAGAAATATAGATTATTGATGTTTAACTTTCTTCTTTTCTAATATATGCATGTAATGCTGTAAGTTTATCTTTAATGAGTTTCAGCTATATTCCCTAAATTTTGACATGGTATTTTCTATATTATTTAATTAAAATTATATTCTAACATTCATTGTAATTTTTCTTTTATCCAGGCGTTAAAAAGTATGTTGCTTAATTTCAAATGATTTGGGGATTATATAGTTATTTTTCTGTATTTGAGTTCTAGCTTAATTCTACAGTGATCAGAACATATGGATTGCATGATTTTGGTGCTTTAAATTTAAGACTTGTTTTATTGCTTACCATATGATCCAATTTTATTAAACATTCAGTTTGCCCTGGTGAGTAACATGCATTTTGATTATTTTTAATGCACTTCATTATAAATGCCAATTAAGGCAAGTTTGTAAAATATGCCAGTCAGTATCTTTACTGATGTTTGCTTTTGACTGGTTTCATCAGCTACTGGGAGAGGTATGTCAAAATCCCACACTTTGGTTGTGGACGTACTATTCTTTATATAATTTAAAGCTGTGTTGTTAGGTCTATAAACATTAAGAATATTTGTATATTTTTGGTGTAATGACCCTTTTATCAACATTCTTTTTTCATATTTACATCTAGAAATCCTTTGAAACCTAATTTCTTATTAGCATATCAATACTTATATTTCAAACTAGGTTTTTCAATCCATGTGAACCCAATGTAGTTAATACTTTGTGATATATTTATCCTGCTTGAGTTTGGTAGAGATTCTCAATTCTATACTTGATATCTTTTATCACATTTTGTAAATACTTGGCATGGATATATTCAAATATTTCTTCTATCTCAGTCTTTTTCTCTTCATTTCTTTTGGGATTCTACTCACTTGTGTGTTATTCCTTTATAGCATGTCTTTATGTTCTTTTTTACCTTTTTTATTTTTTTCTCACTATGTTTTCATTCGGATTTTTTTCTGACCTATTTTCTTATTAATTCATCTTCTTCTATGTCAATTCTGCTATGAAGCCCATCCACTACATTTTAAATTCAGTTATATAATTTTCCATTCAAAAATTTCCATTTTATTCTTTTTCATGAATTTTATTTCACTGGTAAAATTATCCATCTTGTCATCTTTTTAAAAATAATATGAATAACATTTATTCTAAAATTCTTATGTAACTGTAATATTTAAACCATCCACCAGGTGCATTGCTGCTGACTTTTCTCCTGGTTTTCAGTCATTTTATCTTGTGCATATGTATGCTTGGTAATTTTGGATTGGGTATCAGGCATTGCATATGAAAAACATGTAAGTGTTCTGGATGATGATCTGTTAGAGAGGAGTGTCTTTTCTTCTGGAATTAATTTAAGTACAGATAGACCAGCTTAATGCAGTTAGGAAGAGAGAGAATTCAAGGTTGTATTCTCATCATTCTGACAGCCCATTATTTTCATTTTCCCCTTTGTCCTAGGATACAGTCCTCCAGAGGTCTCAACTGAAAGACCTTTATAGGTCACAAACTCCAGTTTTTGTCTCTCAGTTCCATGAAACTACGAAAGGCTCTGGGTTACTGCTTTCTGTACAAGCCTATCTGCCCTATCCTGCTTGTGAATAGGCAGTTGCCTCAAATGAGACAATTTCCCTTCTTTCTGGATCTTGATCTGTCAAGTTCTAACTGTCTTAATCATTCCTCAGTACCTTCAGACAACATTTCCCCTGCATTTATAGCTGTTGTTATAAGTACTAGTATGATCTAAGCTACTCTGTTATAGCTAGAAGCAGAAATCCTGCCATTGAAGGAGATTAGGCATTGGAATGACGTGATCCAATTTGCATTTTAAAAAGATTTTTCTGAATACCAATATCCTCATATATGCAAAGAAACATTTTGATAAAAATTGTTCTCTCAGGCCCTTTTCAGCTTCAATATTCTGTAAGTCTCTAGAGTACTAATAGTGTGGCATACCATGAGTTCAAGCTATAAAAGCCCCAGGGCCTTTCCTATTAGTAGCTAAAGTTAGAAAAAAGTAGACTTTGGGGAAAATGGCCAAGAAGAAGACTGTCATCTTTGGTATCTTCTCATGTGGCTTCTTCACTGTACTTCTTCCTAGCTTCCAGCAGCATCCTCTCTTTTTTGGGTCTTGGTATCTGTGCACCTAGACTATTTTGCCAGTAATCTGACCACTCTCCCCTCATGTGGTGGTGCCCCATTTCATACCCTCTTCTAAAATGTTTTCTACTTTAGATTTAAGCTTCACCCTCCACCCTGCATTTTTCTGATAGATATTTAAAAAAAAAAAATTGTTCTCTCAGCATGTTTTTATTATGCAAATTCTCTGTAAGTAATGAAAGCTCTTTTTTAATGTTATATTATGATAGTAAAGGGCATGCTCTTTATAGAGTTAGCAGGATTTGGTTGTGTGACACAAGCCGAATAGCATTTTAGGCCTTAATGAAGAGGAATATCTGTGAAGGGGGTCTTTCTTGGAATATGTTAAGTTCTACTTCAAAGTGCTGTTGGCCATCACTAATCATCAGGGAAATGCAAATTAAAATCACAATGAGATACCACCTTATCCCAGCGAGAATGGCTATTATTGAAACGTCAAAAAACAATAGATGTTGACACGGATGTGGTAAAAAAAAAACTAATGTTTATACACTGCTGGTGGGGATGTAAATTAGTACAATCTCTCTGGAAAACAACACAGGGATTTCTCAAAGAACTAAAGGTAGATCTATCATTCTATCCAATAATCCCCCTACTGGGTATGTACCCTAAGGGAAAGAAGTTGCTATATCAGAAAGACACCTATATGTGTATCGAATTAACCTAAGTGCCCATCAACTGATGAGTGGATAAAGAAAATGTGTGTGTGTGTGTGTGTGTGTGTGTGTGTGTGGATAAAGAAAATGTGTCCGTGTGTGTGTGTGTGTGTGTGTGTGTGTGTGTGTATGTGAAAGAACTACAGATAAATCTACTATCCGACAGTCCCACTACTGGGTTCCTACCCTAAGGGAAAGAAGTTGCTATAGCAGAAAGATACCTGCACATGTATAGAATCAACTTAAGTACCCATCAACTGATCAGTGATAAATAAAACATGTTGTGTGTGTATGTGTGTATATATATATATATATATATATATATATATATACACCATGAAATACTATTGTGTATATATATACACACCATGAAAGTGGTGTGTGTGTGTGTGTGTGTGTGTGTGTACATATATGTACCGTGAAATACTATTTAGCCATAAAAGAATGAAATAATATCTTTTGCAGCAATTTGGATGGAACTGGAGGCTATTATTCTAAATAAAGTATCTCAGGAATCAAAAATCAAATACCACATGTTTTTACTTACGAAAGAGTTACAGGTATTTAAAGGCATCCAGGGTAGTATAATGGACATTGGAGACTCAGAAGTGGGGAGATTGGGAGGTAAGGTGAGAAAGGAATAACTATGTCTTGGGTACAATGTACACTACTTGGGTAATAGGTACACTAAAATCCTAAACTTCACCACCATACAATTCATCTCTGTAACCAGAAGCCACTTGTATCCCTAAAGCTATTGAAATTAAAGAATTATTTTTTGGAAAAACAGCACAAAATGCTGTTGACTATTCTGCAAGCATGCAAGTTTGATTCTGGGGCTGAGACAAGCTATGAGAACATTGTTGTAGAGAACTTAGGTCCTTGGAAAATAAATCAAAACGCGAGTTCCCCAACCAGAAGTTAATTTTATTCGTCAGTTAAAGTGGAACTATGACTTTTCTTATTTACAAGAACTGCCCTTCCTTTTTAAAGTTAAAAAATGTTATTTTATTATGATGCAAATAATGTTTATTATAAAAAGTAGAAAAAGAAGAAAGAGGCAGGTGTTATTCTAGCTCTTAATAAACCTGGCTAAACTTTTACAAATTTCATCTGATCATTTATATACTTTTCTACATGACTGGACTCATGCATAATATGGATTTTTGAATGTTGCTTTAACATTTTTTACTTAAATTGTATACATTTTGTAGATTATCTCTTGGTAAGCATTTTAATGGTATATATATGTATAAATATTAAATATTCTTGCATAATACATACACACACACATATATATGTGTGTATGTGTATATATATGTGTATATATATATATGTATATATATGTAAGGACATATATATTGCGTTTTGCAATCGTGTATGTGTGCATGTTTCCTTAAGGTAGATATTTATTTAACTGTTTTCTTACTGTTGGATTTATTTTGTTTCATAAATAACATTCTATGCTGAAAATATTTTTAATTGCTATAAATTGCCCAACTAAGACATATAACTTTCTGTTATCCTGTCACCTCTTTTGATAACACACTAAATTTTCTTTACTATATTTCATTCCCTTCTTGATCTCATTTCTGAAAACTGTATTTATGTCTAACTATATATATATCATTCCTTCTTTACTCCTACCTGTTGATCTTCTCATTGTTATTTATAGTCTTGTCAGATGTTGAAAGATAGTCTTCTCATACAACCCAAGCCTCTCTTTTGACCTGACTATAAATATTCTATTGTTTACATATTCTCCTGTAAGGCATTCCTCTAGGATCTGCTCCTTTCTTGTTCTCCAGGCAGTATGCCTTGGACATCCTGTAGCTGGCTGGGACTGATTGCTTTCTAAGTCAGTAGGACAGATGTGTAGACTAAGAAATTAACTAGTGAGTTCAAGTGGAGGTTCCTGGCCTGTTGGTACCCGTGAACGTATTCTTTTGAGTATGATTAGTGACACGAAGATCTTGAATAATATAGGCAGAAGAAGTGTCATTGCTACTCACAGTATAAGAAGTAGCTTAACTAGTAAAAGAGCTAAAAGCCAATGAAAAGTATTGAACTTTTAAAATGTATTGCTTATCTATTGAAAAGTTTAAAAGATCATTTATTGATTAGCCAACATTAAGGAAATTCCTTTGACTTTAATAGCTGTGAGCTCTAATGGGGCCTAAAAACTAGCAAGTGGTACAGTTTCTATAACCTCACAGATAATTTTTCATTAACTAGAATTCCATGTGTGATACAATGATTTGGCAAAGTAATTCACAATAATTGTGTTCATTGTTTTCCCCTTTGTTTACCTTGATTAACCATTTTTGGTGATTGTTTTGTAATTGTTACTTTCTAAACAACTTTATTGAGGAGCTACAAACGGCTAACTATTCTCAACCCTTTAGATAGTGTCTGGGATCAGTGGATGTAAGTTGATTGGAAAAGGTTATTTTGATAGTTTAAGACAGAACAATTTAGAAATCAGTATTTGTTTTGAAGCCAACTTGCTATGTAACCTTTTATAATTCCCTCAATTTTTCTGAAATTTATGTTTTCTTTAGTGTACAGCAATGATAGCCTGAAACTACCACTGATTTTTTTCAGGACATCTAGCTAGCTAATTTTATAAAATTCGAACCACACTATATGAATGAAGAATCATCTGTAGGAATTGCTCTTTTCCAAATGTTCTTTTGCTTTGAATGCCCTATCTGAATATTAGATTGTTTCTCCAGATGTTACAGGCTCATGTTTCCTTTTGCTAAATTCAATTGTTGGTTCCTGCCTATGTTTCTCAGGATTTGTATCATTTCTCTGTCTCAAGCAAGATTTTTATAAATGCTCATCAATGTTTTAGAGTTTGGATTCAATTCAGATAGAGGATACTTCCAATGGACTTTTACTCATCTACTTCCTCCCTGGAGAATGGTGTAAAACAGTTCTCTTTTCCCTCCTCTGATAGGGTGGTGGGCTACTATTGCTTTTTCTCTCCTAATATATTGAGTATATTGACCTGTCACCGAAACCTTAGGTCAAAGTGAGAAGGGGCGATTGTTTTTAATTGGTTGATTGCTACCATATGCTTCTCTTTTGGTGGGATCCCATAAAACTAAATGATACTCCCTTCCAAAATAGGAACTAAAAAATGGCTTATAAAGCATGCCATGAAGGTCCAGGCTTAGACAACAAGCATACCATGATGTGAATTTTAACCCCATCACCTACTAACTTTGTGACCTTGAGAAAACTGTTGAACTCATCAGGGCCTCAATTTCCTAACCTATAACATGATTGTGATCATTATTATTATTACAGCTAAGAGTAAGTGCCTTATTATTTTGTTGCAATACACACATGTGATAATTGTCCTAAAGTGCTTAGTATGGTGTCTAGAACATATTTACTTAATAATTATTGTCTGGAAAAATAAACATATTAAGAAAATACTTGATTGTCAAAGAATATAACACTGTGCCTCAACTTGTGAAAGATTAAATCTCTTGTGTCTCCAGTATTTATAATAACTTATCCCAGAAAGTCAGTGCAGAGTAGAGCTGGACTCTGTTCCTACCGCAGACTCAGAGGCTGTTCTGACAGTGGGGTCCGAGGGCAGCTTTGCTTCTGCCATTTGCTCCGTTGATCTTGCGAACAGCTGCGGTTCTTGCTGTAACTACTTTCTCATGCTCAGTGGCTCCATACTGTAAATGTTTCATGTGTAGAGGCCCCACTCTAAAACAAAGCTGGAAAGCAACCAGGCAATCACCTTAGTGTCATTGTGCTGAGTCAAGGAGGGCTTCAGAAATCATCCAAAGAGATGTGGCATTTACACCTGCAGCTGGATGGGTTATGACCCCTAATAGGTCCTTGAAAAGGAAGACTCGTATCCCTTCCCCCTGACACCACCACCCACCCACCCCCGACTCAATTTTTGCCTATTTTAAGGAAAGGCTTTTGGTTACTAATTTTTCAACTGCTCATGAAGTTTACCAATTACAGCATGCGTCACAAATTACAGGTTCCAGGACTTTGGGTGAAATGTGCTTTGTAAACAATGGCATATTTTGCTGTGAGCAGTCCTTACTTTTGGATCCTATCATTACCTTTCACCTCGCATATTTCCTTACTTGGATGTACAGATTTCAGGCAAGTATCTGATGTGTCCTATAGAACCAGCTACTCGACAATATCATCTAAAGAGAAGAAACACTTTCAGATGATGTAAGCACAGAACCAAGCAAGGAGTTGGTTCAATCCTTCTTGTGCCCTTCTTTTCAGATCACCTTATTCCAGGATCCTAGGAGGATTGAAACATTCCTACTTTGATAATTTCCTCTGGAGAGCACTTGTTAAAATCATCAGGAGTGACATTTAGTCTCGTACTTTCTATGGTCCTAAATTGAAAAGTTCTCTTCATCAAAAATGAGTGTGTTAAGATAATATTTTCTGTAGAAATTTTGTTTTACCCCTTTAAAATCCTTGCTTTTCACATTAAAGTGTATGCTCAGATAAAACAAGACTCATCCAGAGCACATGGCTGAGACCATGCTAGGCTCTCTTTGTTGGGCGGAGATTTGCATTTTTCTGAAAATTAGAGTGCTGAATTTTCTTAGCTTTGAAGTAGCTAATGGGACAGTGTGTGTATATGTGTGTGTGCCCTGGTGGTATAGCTCTGAATTACTTGTTTATATGTAGTGTAGGATTATACGACAAAGAGCTGCCTTTAATGCACATGTAAGGCATTCATAAGCATCTCATGCATAAACTCACTTTTTGAACTTTGTTTTTATTTTATTCAAAGAATTTACAAAATCATTTTGTGGTTTGAAAAGTAATGCAGATTTTGTATAAAATATTATATAAAATTTTAAATTTAGATTTTAGCTAGCAAGTATTGGCTTAACTGTAGAAAGAACTTCATTTTGTAGGACCATTCAATAGTGTAGCTTCTGTTTTATGACAATCTTCTTGTGTTTGTTAAAGGATAATAATATTTAAATATTTTTATAGCTCTCATGATAATGCTTTATGTATATTAACTCATTTGATCCACACAATAACCCTAATGGATATCATTATTATTATCCACATTTTAAAGATGAGGAAACTGAGACACAGACAGATGCTATAAATTGTTTAAGATCAGAAAGCTAGAAAGTCTTAAGAACTAAGATTCAAAACAAAATCATCTGATTCCATTCTCTGTGCTCTTAAATATTTTACTAGAATAAGTCTTATTTTTTATAATTGATATAACTGGTCTAAATATTAATAAAGTTTTAAGAATCCATTTATATATAGTTTCTCTCTCTGTAAGTTGCCAGTTATTACTGCTTAAAATACACTTGGAGTCAATAGTAACATTGCATATTCCTAGATTTTATTTTTTAATACCAACATTACAATAGGAGGCCTCAAAGCACTTGTGATGAAAAAAATACAGTCCTGTACCTGAGTGTATGTAGCTAAGCCTGGTCACTAGAATACATCTAATGTATATGTGTGTGTGTGTGTGTGTGTATATATATATATATATGTGTGTGTGTGTGTGTGTGTGTGTGTGTGTGCCTGTGTGTATGTGTATGTGTATATGTGTGTATATATACATATATATACGCACAAATATATATATTTTTTTGTTGTTGTTGTTGTTGTTGTTTGTTTGTTTTTTGAGTTGGAGTTACAGCCTTGTTGTCCAGGCTAGAGTGCAATGGTGTGACCTCGGCTCACTGCAATTTCTGCCTTCCAGGTTCAAGCGATTCTCCTGCCTCTGCCTCCTGAGTAGCTGGGATTACAGGCACCTATAACCACGCCCAGCTACTTTTTGTACTTTTTAGTAGAGATGGGGTTTCACCATGTTGACCAGGCTAGTCTCGAAATCCTGACCTCAGGTGATCCGCCCTCCTCGGCCTCCCAAAGTGTTGGGATTACAGGCATGAGCCACCATGCCCGACCCTCATGTGTGTTTATAAGATAGCAAGAGTTCAGAACTACAAAGAGAACTGCCACAACTAGAAACCTATGCACATACATGTACTTTTATAAATCATGTGCATATGTGTGTGGGTGCCTAAATGTATGTGCATATATAAATACATCTAAAAGCTGAGAATTAACCACCTTAGTCTGGGGCATTCAAATTTTAGTAAACTTTTTTGACATATATATTGAATAAGTTGCGAAGTTGAGATCTGTTCCCTACTTCCATGTGGCTTATGTAACCTCACTAATGAGAAAATAACCTATTACAAATATTCATAGATGTAGTATATATATGTGCCTGTGTATGTATATGTTACATATATATACGTATATATGTGTTACATATATACGTATATTTATGTAACCTCTTTTCTCCTCCTACACACACATATACACACCTCTTTACTTTCTATATTTTTTCTTTTTTTGAGATGGAGTCTCTCTTTTGTCAACTAGGCTGGAATGCAGTGGTGCAATATTGGCTCACTGCAACCTCTACCTCCTGAGTTCAAGCAATTCTCCTGCCTCAGCCCCCCAGGTAGCTGGGATTAGTTTCTACTGTACAAATTTTACTGTCATAAACATTGGCTTTTATACCCCTAGAAAGTTTGTTATTATCCAAGGAAAGGGTACCCACATTTTACCTCTGTAGATAAATTACATGTATATTGGCCGGTAGCTACTATTTAATGAACCTTTTTATGTGTGTCAGGATCTGAACTCTATCTATCTACTTATCTAGCTATTTTTTTCTCAATTAATTCCAGAATGTTAAACTTCCTGATGGCAGAAGTCATTATTAATTTTGTTCACTGATATCCTAAGCACTTAAAATGGTGCCTGGCACGTGTAGAGACTCAGAATATGCTTGCAGAATTGAATGAAAATATGTTGATATGGTAGCACAGTTTTTGCTTTTGTTTTTGTTTTAATAGAGTCAGGGTCTTGCTCTGTCACCCAGGCTCGAGTGCAGTGGTATGATTACAGCTCACTGCAGCCTCGAACTCCTAGGTTCAAGCAATCCTCCTAGCTCAGACTCCTGAGTAGCTAGTACCACAGGTGTGTGCCACCATGCCCAGCTAAGTCTTTATTATTTTGTAATTTTTGTTTTTTTGTTTTATCGAGATAGGGTCTTGCCCAATCTGGAAGTGTAATCTCACCTCACTGCAACCTCAACCTCCTGAGCTCAAGCAATCCTTCTGCCTCAGCCTCCCAAGTAGCTAGGACCATAGGCACATACCACCACACCCAGCTAATTTTTAAAAATTATTTTTTGTGGAAATGAGGTCTCACAGCTAGTTCAGTGTGGAAGCAGGAGTGGACCCTCCATTTGGCTCCACTGGCCAGACTCTCTATCTGTGATTTTGTCTCCAAGAAGCTCTTAGAGGCCAGACAGCAGCATCTTCTAGGGTCCTATAGGTCACAAGTGTCCCTGGTCTTTTCATGACTATACATTTCTGGCTGACCTTAGAGCTCTAGGTGTTTTCCTCCTATATTGATCTACCCTCTAAGGCTTCATGAGAGGCTTGGACTATTGTTTTACAGTGGCTTTCCTAAGACATTTTGCTTAGCTCCTTGAAGGCTTCCTTCTGCTCTTGAGCTTGGGAGGAGAACACAGCTTAGTCAAAGAGAGATGAGCTAATAGCAGATAGGAGTAAGTGAGCGTGAAATGCAGAGAAATGGTGAAGAGGAGGAAAGAATGGCCAATAGAAGATGGAAAGGCAGCAGTCAGGGTTACAAAAAAAGGGTGCAAAAACATACAGGAGATGTGTAAGAGATTTCATTGCTTTTAAGAGGTGTTATACTAAAATATCTTCCTCCATAGGGAAAAGACAATGGCAAAGAACTTTTAAAATTTTTATGGATACTTCTATTTAAGTGTTAGGTATATAGTGGTATACAATAAATGTTTACTTAACAAAATGCATAACACTCTTTCCTGAGCTAAACCCTGAAAGGCAGTCATACATATTTCATAAGAAATTTTTTTTTTGTAAAATATTTGATGATTTCACAGTTAGGGGCTTCTCAAAAAGTGGCATACATAGCCAGATATAACCTTTCAATTTTATATTTCCTTTTGCAAGTGTCATGATTTCCAGTAATCTTTGAGTGTCTCCTTTTTTCAACTAACTTAGAATATTTGCATTTAAACTATTGTCCTTGGTTAGGAAGAGCAAAACAACACATCCAAAAAAATGACCAAATTTGTACAACCCGGTATTACATTTCTGATTTACGTAATTTCCACCTCATAAAAGTTTTCTTAAATATAAAACTCATTTTATTTTAATGCCGTAAAGAATAGCCCAGATAAATGGACTCCAAATTTGAAGCATGAGTAATAATGCATTTTAGGATTAGAACAGTCATCCTTAGTATTTTCATGGTGTCCATTATGTACAGAGTACAACAAGATACTCTATTATCCTTTCAGGCTGTTGGATAAATGCAAATAAGCACATACAATCAAAACAAATCCCTGTATCCCTGAATTGAAATGCATGCCATAAGAACTTTAATCTGGTACAGTTACTCTTCTAGCCAAGTAAGTATAGTCAGCAAAACTTACCTTTTATGTTAAGCATTTTACAGATGACATACGTAAGACAAATTTAAGATTTGTGTTTAAATGACTTTTAAAAGTAAAAAAAGCAGTAGGAAGACTTCTCACATGTTGTGAATCATTTTCAAATAACTTTGCATCGCCAACATCTCATATGTGAACTTCCATAAGTTTCTACAACCCCACCCAGAATCAGCCTTCTTTCTTCTTTTGGTAAAATCCTGTGTTCCTATCTGAGTGGACCACACCATTTGTCACCAATTCCCAACAATTCTTGTCTACATACTTTTTCTGTTGGAAGAAAAAAAGAAAATGGGCTTGAATAAAAACGTGTAAATAAGTAATGAGAACTTTGCTCTGTCAGTTGTATTAAAGTGTTGAAAGGTGTTAGCTAGAGAAGATTTAATAAAAAGTGTAATATTTTAAATAATGTTTAAGGGGGAAAAGACACATTTTAAGTTTCAGAATAAATGAAAGATAAAGATAAAAAATAAAAGATTTTAAATATTAGGGATGACTTACAAACTCTCAGAGGTAAAGGCAAGAAATAGTAGACAGAAATAATTTTATTTAAATTGACAGAATGGGAAAGAATCCACAGACCCTTTGAGGGAACTGGATCACCATTGCAAGCTCCCTGAGATGTTGAAACACTATGAGTCTGCTTGATTTGTCAGTGGAGATGCTCATGGTTTAGGGCAATTTCTCAGTTCTGATCACCTGCTGCCTTAAAATAGACTCAGTGCTATTGGTGGAGCATGGTGAGAGTGAGACCACCCTTTAGGACCGCACGCTGCATGTGAGTGGGGCGAGGCCTGTGACTGTTGACTTTCCCCCACTTCCCTGGTGACCTGTATGTCTCAGCAGAGGTAGCCATAATTCCCCTGGGAATATAACTGCATTGGACTGGGAACCACAACCCCATCCCCCGCAGCAGCCACAGCAAGCCCTGTCAAAAGAGAGGCTGAGCTCAGACACACCTATCTCTGCCCCAACATGGTAGTCATTCTCTACCAGCCCTGGTAGCTGAAGATAAAGGTCATAATCTCTTGGGAGGTCTATGGTCCTGTCCACTGCCTAAGAAATTGAATACCTAATGGGGTATCCCTAGGGAATTTTGCAAGCTCCTATAGGACCACAGTTGATGCACTCTTGAAAGTGCCACCTTCTGGCTGAAGGCTAACCAACACAAAACCAGCACACTAAACAAAAACACAACCAAGGGCTCTCACAGAGTCCACTTCACTCCCCTGCTACCTCCACCAGAGTAGGTACTAGTATCCACAGCTTCAAGACCTAAAGACAGATCACATCAAAGGACTCTTTGCAGATGCTCCCCAGTACCAGCCCAGAGCCCAGTAGCTCCACTGGTTGGCTAGACACAGAAGAGCAAAAACAATCATTACAGTTCATCTCTTAGAAAGCCCCATTCCTAGGAGAAGGAGGAGAACACCACATCAGGGGAGCATCTTGTGGGAAAAAAGAATCTGAACAACAGCCCTTGAATTCCAGATCTTCCCTCTGACACAGTCTACCTGAATGAGATGGAACCAGAAAAACAATTCTGGTAATATGACAAAATAAGGTTTTGTAACAGTCCCAAAAGATCATACCAGCTCATCAGCAATGAATTCAAACCAAGATGAAATCTACGAATTGCCAGAAAAAAATTCAGAAGGTTTATTATTAAGCTAATCAAGGAGGCATCAGAGAAAGGTGAAGTGCAACTTAAAACCATAGTACAGTCTACGAAAGGAAAAATCTTCAGTGAAATAGCATAAATAAAAAACAATTACAACTTCTGGAAATCAGAGATACACTTAGAGAAATGCAAAATGCACTGGAAAGCCTCAGACATAAAATCAGACAACATCAAACAAGCAGAAGAAAGAACTTCTAAGCTTGAAAACTAGGCTTTTGAAATAACCCAGTCCATCAAAGACAAAAAGAATTTTTAAAAACTGAGCACAATCCTGCATGATCTGCACATGTACCCCAGAACCTAAAGTACAATTAAAAAAATATATATATATATACACACCAGAACCTAAAGTACAATTAAAAAAATATATATATATATAAATGAGCAAAGCCTCGAAGAAGTTTGGGACTATGTTAATTGTCCAAACCACTGTGGAAAACAATGTGGAGATTCCTTAAAGAACTAAAATTAGATCTATCATTTGATCCAGCAATCCCACTACTAGGTATCTACCCAGAAGAAGTAATTATACAAAAGATACTTGTACATGCATGTGTATAACAGCATAATTCGCTATTGCAAAAAGGTGGAACCAGCCCAATGCCCATCAGTCAAAGAACTGATAAAGAAAATGTGGTATGTATTTGTATGTGTACACACACATATACACACACACACACACACACACTCACCATGGAATAATACTCAGCAATTAAAAAAGAACAAAATAATGATATTTGCAGCAACCTGGATGGAACTGGAGATTATTATTCTAAATGAAGTAACTCAGGAATGGAAAACTAAACATTGTGTTTTCACTCGTAAGTGAGAGCTAAGCTATAAAGATCCAAAGGCAGAAGAATGATACACTAGACTTCAGGGACTTCGGGGAAAAGGTTGGGGGTTGGTGAAGGATAAGAGAACATACATTGGGTACAGTGTACACTGCTCAGGTGACGGGTGCACCAAAATTTCAGAAAACATCACTGAAAAAACTTATTCATGTAACCAATCACCAACTGATCCTCAAAAACCTATTCAAATAGATAAATAAATAAATAAATTGAAAGAATGAACTAGAGGTATTGCATGAGGAAGCAACATAAATAAGCTTAGTGAGTAAAACAGTGAAGAAAGGTGCAATATGATGGTGGTGATAGGAATATATGCTACCTGTTCACCCTGATAATACTGCGGATAAACAGAATCAAATAATTTGTTCAGCTAACTGGATTCCATGAAAATGTGTAGCCATTTTTCTGGCTAAATGTAAGATGAGGGAATGAACAATTGGGTTAGATCCTTCATAAAAAGACATCCACAGGGAAGCTACAAGGATTTCTTAAGTTCCACAACATCAAGTTTGCATACTCTGCCTACCGTGTTGTTTTCACAGTTTGATTTCAGTCCTCTCGCATTTCGTGAGGAGGCTGTTTATCCCAATCTGTGGCCTAAGATAGTCTTATGATTTTTGCTTGTTTATCAAAATGGTATACATTCTTCAGTTGCAGCTCCACAGGCTTTCTGGAACTACTGTAATTAACATTGAGTTTCTTTTTCCTTATATGGCACATATGATTAGCACTACATAGAATGACATTTACTTTTTTCTTATTCTTTCATATGCGCTAATTCTGTTTCTTTAGCCTAGTCAGAAGCTCTGAGTTCAGAGAATAACCATGAACACAGAACTAAAAGTCTAGATAGATCTCATCTAACCCTTTCATTTTCAAAGAAGGAAAGTTTGTAAAATGGAGACTACAGTGATACTGAGTGTGTAATATCTGTCAGTCAGCTTTAACATTTTTGTATGAATCACGCATGCTGTCATCTCAAAGATCATATGGACTACATACTATTATTGACATCATTTTACAAATGAAAAGAATGATACACAGATAACAGCTAGTAAGAGACAGTGCTGGGATTCAATTCTAGACCTTCAATTCCAGCTCTTAACTTTCCAAGTTAGTGCTGCAAGTAGAAAAAAAACTCTCTCCCATAACTTCTTTCACTATTTCAGGGCTCTTGCTTGTTCTAATTTGTACCACCATAATTCTTATACTGGAGCATAGAAAAAGAAAAGATGCAAGTGCTTATTAACTTCAGCCTTGTATTTGACAGATCGTAATCATGTAAACATACACCCAGTACACTGTAATCCTTACCCAAGAGAGCAAGTAATGATGATATACTGAGTGATTAATGAACTGATATAAGGACTCAGTAATCTGCATGTGGATTAGTGGATCAGCAAAGCAATTCATGCAGTAGATATGTATTTTGAATAGTATTCTTTCTGTAGGGAACCAGCTGTATGTAGTGTTTAATTGAATGCTTTTGGGTCACAGAGTGATTTGGAGTCAAATCATCAACTGCATTTCCCAATGTGTCAAGTAGAAAGTTAACTTATCAAAACTTCCGTAGTACTCAGTTCTCTTCCAAAGTGCTCTTTATCTTGAATTCTTTTGAAATAGTGTGCATTATAGTTTACCAGGAATGATTTAGATGTATTCCTGTTCAGAGACAGAGGGATGGATTAAATAACATTCCCCAAGGCCCTTTTTGCCTTCGAGTAAATGCTCTTTATCATTCTAAGCTTCTTATTCTGAGTAATATTTGAACATGACCCTGTGGATTCCCCAGAACAATTTCTGATACTGTTTCCCTAGCTGATGTGTTTGGATATTTTCCATGCTATGCAGGCTGCATTCTCTTTTTAACTTAATATGTTCTTTTTCACTCTGATGCTTTGACTTTTGCCATCATAGTTTTCTTTATTTTCAGAGTTTATTGACTGTCGCTAGGCTTTCTTCTGAGTCCTTTTGCCAAGTCATCCATACTTTTCTCTTCTAATCTTCTGTTATAACAGGCTTCCTGTTGCTTGTACTTTTGCTCTTGAACTCTGAATTTGATCCAGATTTTCTGGTAGAGATTTCCCTACACCGAAAACAGTATTCCAGGTGCAGCCCCTTGAGAATTGAGTAGAGATAAATATGTGCACCCCTTTTTACTGTGATGTCTTGCCATCTGCAATTCGGAGCCTGTAAGAGTTAGATTTGGGATTGAAAATAAGACTTCCACTAGGACTGCCATTTGCAGCACAAACTCACCTGGATGGTAACTGCTGTCTAGCCTCAGCTAGCTTTTGACAGGACCTTCTCAGAAGACCTCTTTTCCAGGCTTTTTTCTTCCTGTGCATATCTGTGTTTTCATTCATTTTCCCCTGGTGTATAAGCTGGCCCTTTCCCAATCTAACTCTCATCTTGTTATTTGATCCCAAGATCTGTAACTCCTCTCAGACCATCTGCATTATTTCTCTGTCCTTGCTGATGTTTTGCAACATTCTCCAGCTGACTATCATCTGCAGATTTCTTTAGCACACTGTTTACTGTGTTCTGAAGATCATTAATAAAGATGAATAAACAGAAGAGAAGACCTTACGCAGACATCTGTGGAATTTCTCTAGACTGCCCCCACAACTCGATTGCCATTATTTTATTTTACCTTTTTGGTTTTCTGCCCAGTGTTTCATCCAGTTCCCGCTATGAGTACCCTGTTCTTATATCTGAGTAATTGCACTCATAATGTGTAATTTTCCAGCACCACTTTATAATTGTCTAAACAATTCATCAGGTTTGTCTGATAGCATTTTTCTTTTATTAAATCCCAGTTTTATTGACAGTTTTCATTATCCTCTAGATTACAGAAGCTATATGTAACAGTGTGTGTGCCCATTCTGATTTCTCCTCAATTTATTACTGTTTTAAAACCTGTACCATAGATGGGAATAGAATATGATGAGAAGAGATACACTCAGAATCTCTATGGCTCTTCTTGGAAAAGCAATGTAATGTATGTGGAAGATCATGCATGCGCACTTTCCTGCAAAGCATTAACCGTAATCTTTCTATCCAAAAAGATAAAAATAAGTCTCTGGTTTTGAATGATGAAGCTTTATATCTAACTTATATTGAAAAATCAAAGGATTAGATTTCAAAAACTGAATAAGAACCATAGCTGTACTTAGAGAATATCTGTGATGTACTTGGCAATGTGATAAGATGTGATATGTATCACCCTTTATGATTACATCAACCCTGAAAGGCAGTTATTTTTGGGTGCATCACTAACCTGTAGGATGCTGTCATGAGAATTAGAAAACGATGTCCCTTCCAGGAGGATGCAGCCCATGCCTGAGAACAGAGCACAGACTGCATCTAAGGACAGACTGACCTTCTAGGCCAGATATTTTCTTGTGTGGCACAGCCTGCCTAAATGTATATGGAAGCCCTAATTTCTTTCTTATTTAAATGAAGAGGATAAGAGACCAATATGAGACAGATTTTGGATTGATACAAGTGTGGTTTCCTCCATGCCATATAATGTCTCTGCACACGGAACAGATATGGATCTAACTCATACTTCTGTGATTGTCTCCTAAATTCAAACAGTACTCTGTGTTTTTGCTTAGAAAAGAGTGGATATAATTTGGTATGTAACCTTTTCTTCCAATCTTTAGCTATGCTATTGATTTTCTTCCCACTCTTCAGCTTTGTTGGTTTTATTATTGTCATTATTTATTACTGAATCTAAAAATAATAGAGAAGAAGTACTCTGGGCCAGGTATTCTTTGTACTATCTTTAAAATAAAGCTGAACTGTGTTCATATATCCCTTTGTTTGCCTATTAGATCACTATGCAAGCACACACCTTCGTGTATTGAATATTGATCAATTTAGTCACATGACGTGCAAATGTAGAAATAACACTTAATGGCCAGGTGCGATGGCTCACGCCTGTAATCCCAGCACTTTTGGAAGCTGGGGTGCATGGACCACCTGAGCTCAGGAGTTTGAGACCACCCAGGGAAACATGGTGAAACCCTGTCTCTACTAAAAATACGGAAAAATTAACTGGGTGTGGTGGCTTGTGCCTGTAGTCCCAGCTACTTGGGAGGCTGAGGCAGGAGAATCACTTGAGCCCCAGAGGCGAAGGTTGCAGTGAGCCGAGATTGCGCCACTGCACTCTAGCTTGGGCTACAGAGTGAGACTCCATCTCAAAAGAAAGAAAGAAAGAAATGGAAGGAAGGAAGGGAGGGAGGGAGGGAGGGAGAGCATTTAATAAGGAATGTTTTGAATGCTTTAATTCTTTGACTTAAATTACTAGATATATTTATAAAGGTGTAGAAGATTTGAAAACTGGAATGTGTATGCACACACATATATACATATATGTATATATATGTGTATATAACATGTATTTCTATAAATTAAAGTTATTTACCAAAGCATCTTATATTGCTATTTTCTTTCCTTTCCCTTGTTACCATTTTTATTTTGCTTGAGTGCTGTTCTTATTGCAGCGTGCCTTCCACTTTAGCTATAGAGCTTTTCCTTGTTGAACGATGTAGTTTTCTTGCTCAACAACTCTGACATCCAGGTAAATGGAAGGAAAATGGATAGGGGAGTTGTGTGTTCATAATGCCACTTTGCCACCCTGAAATCTATGCAGATAATATACTTGGAAGGCTTTGAGCCCCAGTGGAATACAGAACCATAGAAGTATCCTGCATTGATTTACAGCACCTGCTACAGCTGCTTGGATCTTGGCAGGCATTTTCTCTCCTGCCAAATGCTGTTGCAATTGCTGGGCAGATCTAGATGGAGGTTATATTTACTGGACATGTTTATAATCTGCAGAGTGATCTAAGCCATAGAGAGCTAATTTCCCAAAGATCAATGACTAAGGGAGGATTTCAGAGGTTATCCTCTTTATCCAATTTCCTGTGTCCTAATGAGATCGCTGAAACCTGTTTGGAATCTTTCTGATTAGAAAGTCTTGTGAGAGTCAATAAAGAATATGACATTATAAATCTAAATAAGAGGCGACTTGGCTGCCTGTATGGTGATTCATGCCACAAGAAGCCTTTCCCCTGCCCCCAGCAGGGTGTGCCATGGGTGGCTGACCTGAGACAAGGTCAGACTTAACCAAGAGTCCTGAGAGGACTTGGTCTCTCTTGGTGAATTCAAATGACTCTTCTGGCTATTAGAATGCACTGTGTGTGTGTATATATATATATATACATATATATATATATATATATATATGTATATATATATATTTACCTTTTTGATTTAATTTAATTCAGTTGCATTTCAATTCAGCTGAAATGTATTTGTTAAATGGTTATTAGGTTTTCCAACGAATAAGGAAGACACAGAAAAAAAATAACTATAATGCTACATCGTAAGCCTCATTATATAGATCTGAACAAAGTGTTATCAAAGATGATGGTAATCATAATAGCTAATGTATTTTGAGAACTTACTATGTCAGGCAGTGTGCTAAGCACTTCACACACATTATTTTATTTGATCCTAACAAATTCATAAATTAGGTGTTATTGTACCTATTTTATAGATGAAGAAACCGAGACTTAGATGCATTAATTAACTTTCCATGTTAACAAAATCCTTCCTGAATCCTATATTCCCCTCTCACTGTCTTTTCCCCATCTCAGTTAAACTTCTAGGAAAAACTTGTCTACCTTTACCATCTCTACTTCTTTACCTCCCATTTGCTCCTCAACCCATTCAGTTTGGCTTCTGCCACTGCTGTCAAAATGAAATTAAACAGACTTGTCAATTCCTCTACATGCCCAAATATAGTATTTTTATTTCACTGGATTTCTCAGCACCTTTTGTCACAATTAACCACTTCCTTCTGGAGAGTGTATTTCTTCTGGAATCATGAGCTGCTTAACACCATTCCATGCACTTCTTCCTCTGCTTAAATTCTCATTACTGGAGCATTTTAGTTTGGGTTCTGGGTCATCTTCTCCTGCCCCTGGCTTCTGCCCTATGTCAGGGATTCTAAACATTGTTGGTACCACATATGTTTTTGGCAGTCTCATGAAGCCTACAGACTCAAAGTGCATAAAATATCCTGGACATCTCAGTATCCCAAACAGCTCTTACAAATGGGAACTCGTTTCCCATCCACAAATTTGTTTTTCCTTCAGTATTGTCCATCACCAATCCAGTTGCTCAAGAAAACTAGAAGTCATCTATGATTTTTCATTTATCCTAAAACACAAACATTATCCCATCCATTAGCGTGTCTTGGCTATTTTATTTCCACACCATCCCAGATCTTTCCACTTTTCCTTTTGTCCATTACTACCCTCAGGTGGTGCTTAATAAACATTTAGTGTATGAAGAAAGGTTTGAAATGGGGAAAATAAAGAGACATACTGAAACATGAGGGGACACATAATACTCTAGGCAAGACCCAAGATAGAGCAGAGGCAGTCTGAACTGAAGACAAGAAGGACGAATTTAAAAAATAAATGTCTACAATGGAAAATACAGACAAAGAACTAAGAGTTACAAATGCCTATTAGTGTAATCAGGTTGTTTGAAGCTATCTTTTCAAATTTTCCGTTTCTTTTTTTTTTAATTGTACTTTAGGTTCTGGGGTACATGTGCAGATCATGCAAGATTGTTGCATAGGTACACACATGGCAATGTGGTTTGCTGCCTCCAACCCCCCGTCACCTACATCTGGCATTTCTCCCCATGTTATCCCTCTCCAACCTGCCCACACCCCTGCTGTCCCTCCCTTGCCACCCACCAACAGATCCCAGTGTGTGATGCTCCATTGTCACATACACACCATGGAATACTATGCAGCCATAAAAAATGATGAGTTTGTGCCCTTTGTAGGGACATGGACGAATCTGGAAACCATCATTCTCAGCAAACTGACACAAGAACAGAAAAACACCACATGTTCTCACTCGGAGGCCGGTGTGGAACAATGAGAACACACGGACACAGGGAGAGGAACATCAATTTCTTTTTATATAGCCTTTGACCTCATGTTCTGTGAAATCCTTTGGAAACAGTAAAATCAGATCGTTTGAGGATTTAAGAGTGAGGATGGGAATAAAACTGAAAATAGGAATCTTTTCTAGATTAAATTGACAGTGAAACAGCCTTCTTCAGCCATTTCTCCCCAGACACTGGTCAAACAAACAGGTAAGCACCAGATAGTTTGAGCAGCAGCTGGAACAGTTCTAAAAGAGTCTCCCTCGAGCCTCTCATTACTTCTGAATAAGCAAAGCTAATCTAGGGTCAACTAGTCAGCTTCTCTAATATTCTGTATTGTTCTGAGTTTTAAGTTTTTTTTTTTTTTTTCTTGGCTGCCTAGGCTCCCTGATTAACTGGGATTAATCTCTATCATCCTGTGTAAGCTAAACCCTAAATTACATAATATGTTTTCTATCCTTATGCCATATGCCTTCCACATCAAGGATGACTCCAGAGACAACAAACGCAAGCTGTGTTTTTACTGATTTTGCAAACTTGCATTCATTAGCTGTGGGCACTTTGGCCTCCCCAGTGTCAGTATGGTGTTTTAATAGCTGAGAAAAACAACAGAAATATAAAGAGAGGACACTGTGAAAATCACTTTCCAAACTAACTTGTATTAAAACTGCCTCACATCTGAGTAATGGAAAATAATAGTGATGAGGATAATGCAGTGTATTGCATTCAGTGACAGTTAATCCTCTTATTAACTTCATGGTCATATTTTGCTCATTTGTCAGGATGGAGGGAGTGTATGAGAATGTTGTAGTTCCTGTTTCTCTGTTCATTGGGAAAGTTGGGAAAATAGCTGTAAAAATAAAAGAGCTCCAGGTTGAAATGCCTTTGAGGTTGACTGTTCTCTCTGGAGATGCATGTCTGCCTTGTGGGCTTCATCCATGCTTTGAGTTTGGGTATCCACTCTTTGAGGCTTTATTGTCTTCCCTTTTGAGGATTTCCTTTTCACCAGAGCAATCATCGGTCGGGGAAAAGTCAGTGGGGTTGTTCAGCTGTGTGGTACACTGCACTGCCAAATGGAAGCAGAGCCCTGCTCCAACCCCATGAATTGGAACAACTTACAGAGCATTTCTGGCAGTGAGCCAAAGAGGTGATCCCTGCTCTGAGGGGGGAAAAAAAAAAGTCAATGGCTGAGATTGCAGTTCTTCATCCCCTTGCTGGGCTGATTCATACAGCAGCATTGACACTGAGGTCTCAGGAGAACTGTTCTCTTCCCAGTCCAGCTAAAAATAGCCAAATTCAGATTTATAATGTCAGGAGCTGATAAATTTGCTGGGGAAATGCAAGCAGTGTCACTGCCGTGCTAGGAAATCTATTCTGATGAATTGATGGGGGAAAGAAATTCCAAACATGGCAGAGTCCCAGAGTGCCACTTCCCCTGGGGTGGTGAGCAAAATGAGCATGTTTTTCTTGCCATTGAAGTTCCCTTTTTCAAACATAGTAAAAAGTAGACTATACTAGATTGAAAAGGAATGTAAAAAACACCTTTTTGCTCAAAAGCATGACATGACATAAAACTAAATCTTAAGGCCTGTAAAATATTTTTGCTTTCTGTCAAGGCAGGGGTTCCATTTTAAAATACTCTCCCCAAGACAAAAATTTCATTTACATGGCCCTGCATTTCTGTGGTGACTTCTAATTCAACCAGGATCTTTTATTTTGGGACTCAGTAAGAAATTGAATTTCTTACTTTCCTAACAGCTTTTGTTTGGACTTTCAGAATCTAAGTTGATATTACTATCTGCTGCTAACCAGCCCTTTCCTCTCTTTATTTGGTCAATGGAGTCTCAGGAGTATCACAGGATGTTTCCTCCATACCAACTGGCTTGAAATGATTTGGCATGGGCTTCAATTCTAATTTATTCAGCATCCATTTAGCACCTACTATAAACCAAGTATCATGACTGGCATTTTTCTGAAATGATGAAGGTGCAATGGGGACAGATGGACGTGTAATGAACTTATTATAAATCAAATTATAAACATAATAATTGATACTTAACAACTGCTATGAGAATTGAGCAGAGGAAATGCTTCTGCTGGGAAAAGACCAGGAAGGCATCAGAGAAGAAGTAAAATTTGTGGTTGGGATGATACAATAAATGAGTACTAGCAATTTCTCGGGGTGGGGATGCAGAGTATGTGTAACAGAACAGCATGACACTAAGGTAGGAAAAGTACCACCTGCCTTTGGGACTTGAACAAGATATTTGAAGCTTTAAAATAATTTTTTTTTCTCACTTGGATTTTGGCTTTTGCCAAACAACTAGGAAACAACTGTTACATTTGCTCTAATTATTTTAGATCATTAACTTTGAAAATTGCTGTTTGTATGATTTCCTACCTTGGCCTTGTGTCCATTATGAGCTGACATCTAATAAACAGGTGGATGGTTCATTCCTAGTGGTTTGCCCTTGTCAAACACTTGACCCAGACCGCAGAATGTCATGGTAGCTTTCTCTGCTGAAACCTTGTGGACTTATATCTCAGTAGTGATGTTCTAATGATATAACATGCTATGCCATCGTTTGTTGATTCATAAAGTCATGAGACAAACACTAACATTATTATCACTATCTCCTTGAGTGAAAAATAAGGACTAGACTTTTAATTTTATGCAGCATTTTTGGACCCAATTCTTTGCATTCATAAATGTTTAGGCATTTCATTCTCATGGACTTACCTCTTAATATGCTTTCTTCTTGATCAGGCAGTAATTTGTAGGTTTGGGCCTCAATTTCAATAGCAGGTGAGCCCCAAAATCTGTAAACACAAGAAAGGGTTTTATTCTGAGATTCAGTAGGAAATACAGCATACAAAGATTCCATGTAATTTAAAAAAAGAATGTAGCATAGATATGCATGCTGAAGTATTTAGGGGAAGTAGAAATATGTCTGCAATTTATTTTGAAATGTGTCAACAAATATGATGGATGGATAGAAGGATAGATAAATGGGTGGATATGTTAGAAAGCAAATATATAAAAGTGTCAGTGGTAAAATCTGGGTATGGAATATAGCTATTGATTCTAAAATTATTTTAACTTTGTGGAATGTTTGAAATTTTTACAACATGTTGGATGAGAAAGATAAGGTAGCATAGAATTAAATTGGTAGAGGTGCTTGGAAAAGAATGATAAGATACTTAAAGTAAAGAGAAATTTTTCTGACTTATCAAAATGTAGACATGGATATTGTTGTGTCTGTGAGTCAAAGGTACACAATCTTTCTTCTCCATTAGCTTAAGAATCTGTCAGATGAGAAAAAAGATCATCCTAGGAGAAAGAGAAGTTCGTTGTAAAGGCCAGATCTTTAGTCTACTCAGCAATAAATAAATAGATTTTTAAAATATAAAACATTGATATTCTTCCCAAATAAGGCCATTTCTGCCTTCTCAGTCATTTCCATATATATTGAGCACTTCCTATATTCCTGGCATAGTGCTAAGCACTGGGGTTTCAATGAGGAAGCACTTCAGAAAGTTGAACATCAAGAATGGAGAAAGTGAACAAGAAGGTGATGTCACACAGGGAAAGAAGGACTCAAAATGTGCTTTGAGCCCTGAAAAGGGAGAACTTCCTGGCTTATTAGCTCTGATTTGGGGCAGGCTACTAAACCTTTTTGTGCCTTAGTATTTTCATCTGTAAAATCTGGCCAATAATAATTGTTAGCCTACTGTCTGTTAAATAGCAACACCTTCACAAATGGTCACTAATATCTTTAACCCAGAAAGGATGATCAAATTAGGAAAAAAACATAGCCATAAAATTTGTTTGACAGACATCCTTGTTTTTCTCATCCCTCCTCTATACCCCATCCTTTGTTGCCCTAACAGAATTAAAAAATCACAGCCCTGGAGGCGGAACAGACCTAGCCATAGATTTGGGACAGATACTCCATTCCAATCCCCATTTAGAGATGAAGACACTGAAATGACTTGAGAGAAGTGACTTGTCTCAGGCCCCATAGCTAGTCAACAGCAAAGTGGGTGAATGTGTAGGATTATAAAGCTTTTACTATAGAGAGAGGTTGAAGAAAATTTATTTGGAAATACAGTTAATTATTTCTTAGGATGTAAGAGAGAAAATGCTCAGAAACTTTTTTTTTTTAATTGTTAGAAGAGAATGTGTTTTAGTGTACCTAAACACATTGCACTAGTAGGTTCTCAAGAGGCACATGCTGACCTGTGTTGCGTTAAACTCCCCTGCTAATTGTGTGTATAGCATGGTTAACCCTTGTTATGTGGGTAACTGTTTCTTTAATTAAATTAATTTTTAATTCCTTTAATTATAGTTTGGTGTCTATAATTGACAGAATCTATATCTCTTAACCCCACATAGATTTATGCAGTTAGGGGTAGCAAAGATTGCTTCTCTCTTTGTGAAATTGGAATGAGTATTCTCGTAATGTCTCTATATTTGTATCTTATTTGATCTGTGGGGCACAGCACATTTCCTTGACAAGAAAGTGATTGCCCCTAGAGACTTGTCAATTCACAACTTTGAATTAAGTTCTCTGGATGTTCTAATTATCAGAGCCAGTGACCCCCACTGGCTTTGAACTCCACTACTTTGGCTGGACAGTTCCACTCAAAGCAAAGATAGAGGTTCTTTATACTAGAGGTGAATATTTCTTATCACAGAGGAGAGGAAGAAGGTGAATAAGAGAAACAGAGGGAGAGAAAGGGAAGAGAGAAGGGAAAAGAGAAAGAGAGAGGATAAATGAGATGATACTACAAAATGTTTTGAATTATTTAGTTGATGCAATAATAATTGTGGTTTTCATGATTAAAAGTAATGACATTATTTTAAATAGCATTATTAAAAGTCATGGCAAAACTGCAATTACTTTTGCATCAATCTACTATTAAATTTTTTAAAAATAAAAGTCATATAGGAGACTAAGCAAAATCACAATAAAATAAATCAGTTTAAAACTTAATGAATGAAATAGGATCTCCCAAAACAATGCTGCAGAATGGTTTAGCAACACTGAAAGATATGTCTAACATGCAATACAGATCCATTCATGCTTCAGTTAAGAAGCTGGTATAAGTATAAAAGTGAATGTACAATCTCAAAGTGTCAGACCAGTAAACATTCTAGAGCACAAGTTCTAAGACAAAAGAAAGAAAGACAGAATCATGCTCTACTTGGGAATGGACTGGTTTTTGCTCCATTGAGCAGACTGCACTATTGATTAACAAGGTAGATCTGGTGAGAGGTTGGGACAGAGGCACCACATGCTGAAGAATCTAGGCTGTCTGTGCTTTCAAGGGAATAGAATCTCAGGAAGAAGTCAGGGATCCCTGTGACTCCAGATGGTAAGCGACTCTCCTATTGTTTGCTGTTCCCTCCTAGCCTCAAAAAGTAGGGATGCAGGCAGCTGCTTCCTAGGGTGATATTTTTTAAATTTAAAAGCTCCACCTGGACATAGTGCAGTAGCTCATGCCTGTAATCCCAGCACTTTGAGAGGCTGAGGCAGGGGGATCCTTGGGCCCAGGAGTTGGAGACCATTCTGGGCAATGTAGTGAGACTCTGTCTCTACTTAAACAAAAAAGAAAAAATCAGCCGGGTAGGGTAGTGTTTGCCTGTGATTCCAGCTACTAGGGAGGCTGAGGTGGGAGCATCACTTTAGTCTAGAAGATCGAGGCTGCAGTGAGCCATGATCATAGCACTCCACTCCATCCCAGGTTACAAAGTGAGAACCTGTCTCAAAACAAACAAACAAGCAAATAAAAAACTCATACTTGGAAAAGGCTATAGCTTCATCTTAAGCAATATTCCCCCATGTACTGATAAAAATATAGTCCCTTCATAGAACACAAACAGCTGATAAGGTGGCCCATAATTGTGAACTCCCCAAGTCCATCATTTGAAAAGACAATTTAAAAAATCAGAGAGAGAGAGCAAGAGAGTGTGTTAGTGTTGATAAGTATGAGGTAATGTGAATGTGTAGGCACAGGGTGACTTTATAACTGAGAAGAAAGGGAGGGAGAAGCTAATTATGAGTCTTCTGTGAGCCAAGCACTGTACTCAGTTACTTGATTTAATCTTCACAACTATTTTTCATATAACATGATGAGAAGATGGGCATTCTTGTAAGCAGCAAAGCTGGGATTTGAACCCAAATCTCTATGGCATAGGTCCCCATGCATTTTCTATGACATTGGCTGTGTGCCATCTGGCTCATGACTTTCCAGCAATTTTGTGGATAGAAGATGTATAATAAGGTGACATTAAAACCAGTATACATTTTCCTGTGTTAGCTGCTCTGGCTAAAACTATTGGCTGAATGAGGTTTGGAGAATAAGCATGTTGGAGAATAGGCATGAATTTTCATTATTAATTCCCCTGATGACAATTGGCAAAATCGTATTATTTCTACCAGGGTGAAATAGAGGGGGAAAAAACCCGTAGGATTCTGGAAATATTGGCTATGGGATATAAGGCAAATTTAGATGTTAAAAGTGATAGTTGCTAAATTTGCCAAATGCCAAAATGTTCTCATGTATAAAATAAGTTGGGGATTTTTTTGTCAGAAAATTATAAGTCTTGCTCTGGACAATTCAAATGAAGGAGGTTTTTGTTTCTTTCTTGTCTTTGGCAGGTTTTGCAAGGGGGTCCCTGAGAGGAGGTGAAATGAGACCTAGAAGTGATTTTTAGTGTAATACACACATACCCATGCACTAATTTGCTTTCATATAGTTACCTGTACATGCCAGATCTCATGATTAAAAGACAGGCCAGAAAAATATGGTGCACTGGGCTATGTATGGCTCCCATTCTCTAATTCTTTTTTCTATTTTTAAGTGGATTTTATGTTGCCTACTTAGTCTGTAATGACCATAAGCCACTCCAGCCAACCTGTTTTAAAGCTCAGAGAGGGGCAGGTCACTGAACAATAGAATAATAACATCGTCACATATTTAACTTTCTAGTACCCATATTTCCGAAAGGTAATTTTATCCAAAATTGATGTCACTAATATAAAATATTGTTAATGAGATATTTTGCATTTTTTAGTGGTGGGTCTTCAGAATCTGGTGTGAATTTGTACTGACAGCTCATCACAATTCAGCCAAGCCCACATTTCAAGTGCTCAGTAAACACATTTAGCTAGTGACTCCTGTGCTGGACAGCAGAGGTGTAGACTAGGAAAGTGTTCACTCAGGGTGTTCGTTTCATAGTTTCTCTATCTTCCATCATTTCTTATATTAAGTTGTAGAGAGAGCACCATGTCCACCCCATCAAAGAACATGAAGGGACCTAGAGAAGAGTATGTTGAGTTGACTACCTTACAGAAGACCTCTGCATGACATTTAATTGAAGAGAACTGTCTTCTCTTTTTCCAGGAAGATTAAGTCTTTATCCTCTCTGCCATTCAGTTTAATACCTATGTGCAAAGCAGTAATAGAGCCCAGATAGATAGACAGATAGATAGATAGATAGATAGATAGAGAGGTTTGTGTGTGTGTCTGAGTGTGTGTGTTGTGTGGATGTGTATCCCTAAGTACATGAAAAATTGGCATACATCCCAGCAACAGACGGAAACTTCTGATTAAAGGTAACAGGTAAATGAAATGAACATCTAATAAAAACCTATTTGTGTTTTTAAACAGAATTAGAAGACTGAAATAAGAACAGAATATAAGAAAGAATAGGAAGAAAGCCTTACATGACAATAATCAATCTGGTTATCATTTTTTTACTTCCTGGCCTTCTGCAACTTAAAGGAAAACAAAGTTACTACCAACAGGCAAATGACTTATCATAATAGGGCAAAATTCTTTCCATTCTGTGGCTCCACTGGCATTTTTAAATGTGTCATGTGTCACTGGGTTGTGGGGTACGAGATGTAGACTTGCTTAGGAGAGTAAGGCTGGCATCAAGTTTTGAGAATCCATCCTATGTGGAGAATGTAGCAACTATGCTATTGCTCTAAATGGAGACAGAGTCTTGCATGGCAGGAAGCTTCCTAAGGTGTCCATGTGAGTGATGAGCCTTAGAAGTCTGTGCAGAAGAGGGAAATGAGCCTTTGCACTAGAAAGATATGCTTTACTATTACATAAGTTCTGGGATCAACTGATACAAAAGTTAGGATAAATAAATAAAAATTTTAAGTTTTTTCCTATGTGTGTACCTATGATACAATCAAGTTTTTATTCAATTTGTAACTCCTGAATTCATTCATCAAGAGTCCTTGAGGAAGCTAAACAGAACCGGTAGGTCTGTCATTTGGTTGTGTCGTGATTGTGAGTATTTTGTTCCCTGCAATTAAAAAGTCTGTGGGACAATAGGCTTTCAAGTCAGGAAGAGATGGTTGGGTCTTTGCTTCTGCTACTTAGCTAATCTGTGACTTTGGAAATCACTCTCTGAATCTGATTTTGTTTGTATCTGTTAAATATAAACTCTCTCTCATAGCATTACAATGAGGAAAAAATGAAGGGATATATCTGAAGTATCTGGTACAGGGTCCAGCACATACTGGTTGCTCAATAAATACCAGGTTTTTTTCCCTTTTAACTACTCTGAACATTGCTTGTTTTTATTTTCTGCTCCTGAGCTCTGTGCCTTGAAAAGTTCTGTTGGCATACAGATTGGACTTGACCGCTTACATTAAATTCTCTATTCTCATCTTTATTTTGTATTAATATAATTAATCTGATTACAAGTATAAAACTATCAGTCAGGTTCCTAAAAATGTATTAGAACATATATGTATTGTGTACTTACCGTATTCCAGTGCTAGGCTGTGGGGAAACAATAATGAATAATGCGGCCACTGCCCTAAAGAGCCTTCACCAATCCTGTTGGTGGTTCAGAGTCACCAAGCAATGTCAATTTGTCCGCATCATGCTGAATGGGGAGAGGTTCAGAATGATCCCAGGAGGACACAAGACCAGCTCCTGTCTGCATCTTGTTGGGTCATTGAAAAACACCAGGTACCATCCTGAGTTGAAATAATTCTAGCCTATAATCGATAAAGCCTTATCCAGATAAATTCAAGATTATTTTTAAGCATTTTGAAATATTAAGCATAGCCTGCTGGCCCCAAATGACATTTTAAAGAATCCAGGGATGCAGAGTTTGCAAATGGGCAGCTACCATTTTTGAGTATGCAGGAACCAGGTTTTGTGAGAAGAGCAGAGTGGAAAGGGAGAGGAACTTAATTAGGTCTGCCCTTTAGAAACAGGTCTGCAATGGCAGCGTTGCAAACTAATCCAAGTGAAAAATCATGGGAGACTTAAATGAAAGCATGCCTGGTAATGAAGAAGGCAGATTTAGTAGGATTACTAATGACAGGTTGGATGGAAGATGTAAAAGAGAAGAAATCTATATTGCTGTGATCCATTAAGTCTCCTTGTCTACTTTTAACACTTAATGGGATGGTGTTGTTATTCTAGGCTGTCCTTTATGAGGTTGGGGTTCTTCCCTGACAGGTGCTGAAGCTGTGAGAACAAATTAGTTCACCAAGGGAGTGAGCAAGGAGAAAGACTTGGGACATTCAGGGATTCTACGCCATGGAGGAGGCTACAAGGAGATCCGTTTTCTTCTAAATCATTCTGATAGGCTTCTGGATGGCTTTCAGTCTCTGGCCAGCTGCTGATGGAAAGCTCTTCCATCTGATGAAGATTAATCATCAAACCTAGGAGCTTATTTTATTCTGCTCTTCTGAGTCATGTTAGATTCCAGAACAATCAACTTTATTTTCCCCAAATTTTGCATCTCTTGGGAATCTTCCAATGACTCTGGTTTCCAGTTTAGGGAGCTATTTTTGGCAGCTCGTTGTTGTCAAAGAAGTGATAATTCTGAGAGCTTAGAGTGCTAAACTCCAACTCAATTGAGAATCGAAACCTTTCCAGTAAGGGGCTCAGCCCCAAACACCTGGGACTCCTCTTTCTCCTTTCACCCTCAGGTATAGGAGTGTTACATAAAATAGCACTAATCTACTTTTACAGTTTTTGTGTTATTAAGCAATACATTAATATTTAATCATCATCATAAGAAAAGGGTTGTTTTCTTACCGAGCCATTATTATTTGTTGTACTTCTGTTTCTACTCATTTATCTTAGGTTTGCTTTAGTAGATGTCTAATGATACGCCTATCAGTGAAACTTTAGAGATGACTTTCAGTCCTTGGATTTTTTTTTTTTCATAGTTTCAAGAAGCAAGACTTGAGAAGATGATTTGCATTAAGAGGTTTGTGTGAGTTGAGTGTGGGCTTAAATTAAAAGTAACTTAATTTACTCAAAGTAGGAGAATCTAGTGAATTTAAATTGGTTGAGAGGTGCAGACTTCACTTTGGAAGTCACTGTAAATCGATGCCAATAGAGCAAAAAGCATTCTCTGTCCTCTTGCTGTTACTTTTTGAAGGGTTCAGAAGGTTGGAAGAGAATCCAAATCAGTATAATCAGACCTATTAGGTCCTACCAAAGAATTTTAAATACATATATCTTTTTTTTTCATAGTGATTCTTGCAATTTAACCCTCAATTTAAAAGCAGGAAGGTTGTTCAAGTGAGTAAAACATCTTGTTCTGCACAGTGTTAAAAAACAGATCTACTGAAACTAATAAAGGAATTCCATTGTTGTCTCCTCCATTAAAAAAAAAAAACTCTATCTGAAATACTTGTTAGAATTTTTATAAAGGTATCTCATTTATGTAAAAAATATTTTGTGTAAACTATAAGTAGACAAGAAAGATGTAGGGTTGTTTCACTTCTTCAATAAGATACTGATCTTGTATGTTTAGCCAATGCTAGACTTAAAGAAAAGGGTCCTGTAAAATTTTCTATGAAATCTGTATGCCTCTCCTTCCACTGGATACCTCTTTTCCAACTAAGATTGGAGTGGGGCAAAGGAAATGAAGCATGAAGGGAAAACTAGGAGCTTTGAGGCTCTAAGATTCATAAACTGTTATAACAATATTTGCTCACTTTCCATTGTGCAGTTGACTAAATCTTTTAATGAAGCATAGTGACCTATCTGAGACATAGATAACAATACATAATAAAAATATATAAAATTAAATTTATCAAAGCAATCTAGACCACCCACTACTAGTAGATTATGTTTGAGTTTTGATTTTCATATATTTTATCCATACCTGTTTCGTTCCATTGGGACTTTATGGAGGCATTCCTTGTGAACTTAAGCAAATCTTTTTTGGTGTGTCTGGAAATTCCCAAAGCTAGTTATTAAGATGTTTGAAAGTCATATTCTTCTTCAAACCATGTAGAAATAACTAACAGAAGGAAATAAGTAGTTATAATTTTTTATTTAAAATGGCACATTTAGGGAATAGAATATACGAGTTTTAAAAACCTCAGTCTCCTCCAGTACATTTTCTATCTGTTACCAACAGGGTCAAACTTGTCTACAGAAAACAACCTGATCTCAATTTCCTCAGACAATTCACCTATTAAAATGGCATGACTGACCTAGAGTTATGGAGATAACTCTACTGCCGAGCTCTCTCAGCCAGTGACCCCTGGTTGACAAACAATCACACATTATTTACGTATTATTTAATAACAGGAGTTATGGAATTACCAACGTTAAGTGAAGAGTCCTTGTTTTCTAACTTTGGAAATTATAATCATTAACTAATAAACTAGTTAATGTCTTTTATCAAGAGATGTTCAATGATGGTCTGAAAAATCCCTAAAGGAGATATGGAGAGAATTGAAGCATAGAATCAAATGACCTACGTGGGACCTTCAAACTTGGAGATTTTTTGTATTTTTAAGAATTTTGCTGTCATTTAATGTCCAAATCCAATCCTTTGTCTAGGGAACCAGTTTGGATTAAAGAAAATTTCAAAAATACACAAGCAATCAATATCTAATTCATTTAAGTCCTGTTTCTTCCTGGGCCTGCTGGGTATAATCCTGGAGTTGCCTGCCATTTCTCTTATATTCAAGCACTTTGGGAAAGGAGCCATTTTTTTAGATCTATTTTCTCCCTGAAGCTTGGAAGCTATATCTATATAAAAGAGATGACATACTAGGCCTAGCGTACTAAAACCTTTTCTAAGAGAATCAATATAGCTTTGGGAAGCCTCGTTTATATTTAAAAGAGAAAAGAGACAAAAGTAGAAGTGGGCATAACATATCATGTAGACATTGAAAAATACAAGAAATGATTTGAAAGTAGCTGCTTGTTCTTATATGCCGACTGCCTTGTAATTTGACTTGGAGGGATGTTCTAGATCTCCACTGAATGTGCTTGAATATTCTCTCTCTCCCTAGCCCCCCAAGCCAGAAAAAAGTCTGACAATCTGAGATTTGTTTTTCTGGTATTGAATACAATCATCTGTCAATGCCTTGAAAATTTTCTGTACTGACCAACAGTGACACAGATCATAGACTATAACTAGTACAGGCTGTGCCAATCAAACAACAGAGCCAATTAGCAGTCATGAAAATGAATCCTTGATGCAGTTATCCTCCTGGTCTAATCAACAAAATGCATCAACTAAATATTTTGATCTGTTATTTCAAGTGAATAGATTGTGCTTTTATATTATTATTTCAGTTTCAATACCTTGAATATCTGAAGTTCATATTTTGGGTAGCCTTAGCATACATCAGTGCCCCAGGGTGTAAATAAGATATTAACAGTTTGTAAGCCAAGGAAACCAATAATTATTGCAAAATTTAAATTAACGTGTGGTGTACAAAATGCCAAAATATTTCCATATCCATGGTGGCCAAAATCAAAATAAGGTGAGCCAATTTCAATTTATGACAGACAATTGTATATCTCCTCTCTTTTCTTTACCAAAGAAATCTTTTATTTCATCCTCACAGGTGTTATACTTGTCTCCTTTCTGCTTGGTGAAACAGTCACACAGTTTGTAATTTCGCTTTCCGACCATCAAATGCAATAAAATGAAACAGTTTGTGCTTTTCTTGTACTTTCCGCTATCAGGGTCACTGGCTGAGAGAGCTCGGCAGTAGGAGTTATCTCCATAACTCTAGGTCAGTCATGCCATTTTAATAGGTGAATTGTCTGAGGAAATTGAGATCAGGCTGTTTTCTGTAGGCAAGTTTGATCTTGTGGGTAACAGGCAGAAAATGTATTGGAAAAGACTGAGGCTTTTCAAACTTACATATTCTCTTCCCTAAACGTGCCATTGACTGGCTGGGATGCTATCATATAAATGTGAGGTAGATGACACCAGTCTGTAACTCCAGACTCCTGGCATGGATAGCAGGATAACTCAGACTGGGAGCTGTCTTCCCAGCCCACATGGCTACAGGATCAGAGTAGGTCATGATGAAGCAAAGGAGAAACAGCTGCAAGACAGAGAAGAAAGTCCAATAAGATGTGAGGGATAGTGCTGTGAAACAGACAGGAAGTGCCAGTAAGGCCTCTATATCATAGAAGTCTAGGAAGCTATATGCAAGTGCCATTATAGGCAAATAAATGAAATAGACATTGTTCTGAGACAGAAGCAAGCTAACATTATCAGAGAAGCTTACAACGAAGAGCAAAAGTCTGGGTGCACTGGCTCATGCCTGTAATTCCAGCAATTTGGGAGGCCAAGGCGGGAAGATTGCTTAAGCAAAGGAGTTCAAGACCAGCCTAATGAGACCTTGATCTCTATAAAAATAAAATTTAAAATTACCTGGGCATGGTGGTGCATACTTTAGTCCCAGCTATTTGGGAGGCTGAGGCAGGAAGACTGATTGAGCCTGGGAGGTCTAGGCTGCAGTGAGCCATGACAGTACACTGAATTCCAGCCTGGGTGACACAGCAAGATCCCGTATCAAAAACAACAAAAAACAGCAAGGACCCTTGAATAGGCCTAAGATTCTGTGGTTAGATTTTAGTCCCAGGTAAGTAATATTCAAAAGCAAAGCTGAACCTCCGTCTTTTTCATATATCACAACTAGGGAAGTAACAGTAATACTAGATACCGTGCTATGTGGTTGACGCAAAAGTAATTGGTGGTTTTTGCCATTGAAAATAAGTTTTTGCATTACTTTCAATGGCAAAAACCACCAATTACTTTTGTGCCAGCCTAATAATAACTTGACAGAGATAATTAATTTTATTCCCTGCAAGCTACGAAGTTGTTTTTTTTTAAAAGATGAGGTAACTGAGCCACATAGAAATTAAATTACTTGTCTAGAGACACAGTTGATAAGTAAGAGAGCAGGCCTTCCTACTCAGGCATTCTGACTCCAAAGCTCATGGTGATGAAGCAGGTCATGAAAGCTCTGTTTATGACACATTTGAATAAAGCAGCATGACAGTTGGGACAAAAAGTACACAAGACAAAAGCTCCATTATTAGGGCAAAAGCATAGCAGCAAACTCAGGCAGTGATGGAGCAACTTTGGCTGAGTTTTTAGCCAAGAGCTTGTTAACATCTTTCCAGCTCCCAGACAGAATTACCCTAAGGAATTATGAACGTAGTATTCCATGGTGTGTGTGTGTGTGTGTGTGTGTGTGTGTTTGTGTGTGTGTTGCAATTTCTTTATCCTCCAATCAACTGCTGATGGACACTGAGGCTGATTTCATATATAAGAGCAAATGTCTTTTTTTTTTTTTTTTTCCAACAAAGTCTTACTCTGTTACCCAGGCTGGAATGCAGTGGTACAGTCTCAGCTCACTGTAACCTCTGCCTCCTGGGTCCAAGCAATTCTCCTCCCTCATCTTCCTGAGCAGCTGGGATTACAGGTGTGGGCCACCATATCTGGCTAATTTTTGTATTTTCAGTAGAGATGGTGTTTCACCATGTTAGCAGGCTGGTCTCGAACTCCCAACCTCAGGTGATCCACTTAGCCTCCCAAAGTGCTGGGATTACAGATGTGAGCCGCCACACCCAGCCAGATGTCCTTTTTAATATGATGATTTATTTTCCTTTGGGTAGGTACCCAGTAATGGTATTGCTGGGTCAATGGTAACTCTATTTTTAGTTCCTTGAGCTATCTTCATATTGTTTTCCGTACAGCTTGAACCAATCTACATTCCCAACAGTATATAGATGTTCCCTTTTCTCCACATCGACATCTGTTGTTTTCTTGACTTTTTAATAATAGCCATTCTGACTGGTATAAGATGGTATCTCAGTGTGGCTTTAATTTGCATTTCCATGAAAGAAGAATGAAATCACGTCTTTTGCAGTAACATGGATGAAGCTGGGAGCCATTATCCTTAAGTGAACTAATTGAGAAGCAGAAAATCAAATATTACATGTTCTCATGTATAAGTGGGAGCTAAACAATGAGCACATATGGACATAAAGATGGAAATATTCGATACTGGAGACTACAAAAATGGGGAGTGAGAGAAAGCTAAGGGTTGAAAGATGATCTATTGGATACAATCTTAATTATTTGAGTGTATATTGAGAGCCCAATCTTCACCATTACACAATATACCCGTGTAACAAGCGTGCCCGTGTACCCCCTGAATCTAAAAGAAATAGAATTGTGAACAGCTGGATCCCCAAGAGAGGCAGATGACGATAACTAGGAAGAAAAGCAGGAAAAAAAAATGCAATGTCAAGAAACATTTTTGTAACTTAGGCTGAATCTTGTGTTTCTAAAACTCACCTACATCTTACCATACAGAAATTTAGGGATCCAAACCACAAAAATTCCGAGGGCCTAATCATCTATCCTAGACCTGATTTTGCATACTGGAGTAATAATCTGGCAAAAGCAATAAGATTAGAGACATATTTATCATTATTCTTAAAACTGGGTATAGAAAAATACAAGAATATCTACTTTAAAACCTGCATGAAGACATTTGATAGCCAAAATTCAAGAGACACCCAATCTTTGAAAGCTGCATGTTAGGCTGGTGTATAACTATGTCCCATTATTTGAAATTGCACCTATATATATTTGAGACATTTATCCTATTATCCCTGATCACAATTTCCCCAACAATTCACTGCACAGTGCTTCCTTAGGGAGTTGCTTAATACGTTTCAGTCTCAGAAGGTCAAGATTCCCTCAGCCAATTCCAAACTTCATTTTACCATGGAATAGATGTGGCACATTCTGGAACTAGTGAGAATAACCTATGTATATTACTTTGAAGTAACACAGGTGAGCCATCATAGCAGAAAGAAGTTGAGTAAATGTTGATATTGAAGAAGGTTCATAAAATATTTGAACACAACTGCGATCCATACCCAATTCTCAGTGGCTGTTTTTATAGACCATGAAATCATAGCTAAAGTCAACTTTGGTTCTGCCCTAATGGAGAGGCGCAAATAACCCTAAACTATAGATAACTCAAATGCATTTTTTACTTGGCTTTTGTATACTTTTTATGATAATTTTCACAGCACATTGCTCTTCTAATTATGTTTTGTTTGGGATAATATTAAAATTAACTTGTATTTAGTGATTATGTGCTACCCAATGAGTTAAAGAGGAGCCCTGGGAGTGTATTGAAAACCAGGCTGTGGATGGTCCTCAGTACTTTACACAAAGACAAACCAAATAGTTAAAAAGATATTAAAAACAGAAACAATATGACTAGTGGGCAAATAGCTCCAGGACCTCAGCTGCATGAACTTAGTATTTCTCTTTGCTCTTCCTCCTCCTCTGCTCCCTCCTCCACACCCTCCTTCTCCTATTCTCTATTTCCCCTTTTCCTTTTGCTCCTTCTCCATCTTTTTTATTCTTGCTTGGAGCCATGGAAAGTAACTCTAAACAAAAGAAGACCTCTGTAGTGCACACACACTCAGCCTTGTGTAGTGAGAAGTACTCAGGTCTGGGTAGCCTCAGACAGTGGAGTCAGAAGCAAGATGGACAGTCAGGGGTTGTAATAGGAATGGTCAGGGCTGAAAGAAAGGCATTGGGTCAAAACCTGGCAACAAGGAGAGATCCCTGGAGAAGTACTTTCTGTAAATTCAAGCAAGGCAGTTTGTTAAGGCTTAGCATGCTCAGGCATCCACAATTCCATGAAAACCAGAAGGCAGGGTGAGGAAGGAATAGGAACCAGGCAGCTATTCTGTGCAGTGGCACCAAGTGACAGCAAGAAGGCAGCAGTACTACCAAGGCAAGATTCCACCCAGCCAAGAAACCTCCGGTCTGCAGGGCAGCCAGTTGACACCCCAGGCAGAGCCATTCCGAGCCAAAGAGAAAGCACTAAAAAAAAAGTGCAGCCACTTCTGTGATTGAAGACAGTGCCCACGGTGCTAAAGTACTGTCTTTGAGACACTGGTCATAGTTGTTAAAACAAAGCTTCCAGCCCTCCCAGAGAGCATCACTATGACGAAAATGCTGGTACAGCAGCCCCAGGTCCACCTTCTGGAGGTCTCAGCTTTCAATTTCAATTCTTTCAAGTGCTGTGGAAAAGACCAGACCTGATCCCTCAGTTCTTCATATTCCCTTATCAACACTGGCAAGAGGGGAAGCATATTCCTCCCTTTTGTTAATTTCCTCCAATATTGCTAAGACAAGGAGTTTCAAAATGTTCAACAAATACTAAGAAACCAAAAAAATGAATAAAGAAAATTAAATGGGCAAAAATAAGTATGCGTGTCAAATATAAGTTTTCAGATATCATACACTGACACTGATTCATTATCACTGGCTGTCGGGAAAGAGTGCTGTATTGAGAAGGACTTCGGAACCCAGCATGTCCTACCTGGCTTGGTTCATGTCTGCTGTGGGTAAAGAAAAGCAGGGAGTGCTGATGAGTCTGCTTTGTATTTGCCACGCTTTGCAGATAGGTACTCACCCTATTCCCAAAGAGTGAATATAAATTACACATCACTTTATTTGTGTTTGATTTATTCTATAATTGTTATTAGAATAATTTGCATAATTATAACCAGAAGCCCCAAAAGAGCAGACCCTGACTGACTTTTCCATGGATACTTCCAGCATCTAGAACAGGACATGCCATAAGCTACCTCCTCAACTAGTGGTTGGCTGAGTTTTCTGCCCTCATTTAGTGGATTCTGTCTCTGAACTTGCAGGTGTCATCATGTACTATCATAAGTGATTTCCTGAGCTTCCTAAATCCAGGAAGAATCCACATTCTATTTCTCATTTTTTTATATCTGTATAGCAACATCAAAGTGGGCACTGGTTTTTAGTTTGAGGGATATGCCACTTCTGCAACCAGCTGGCATAAATGTGACAATTGACACAATGAGAGAAGCTGTTTTCCTAGCCAAGGAAGAGCCATTACCAGTTATAGGCCTATACTATAACTGTGCCTTTACCATCACTTGCATATGAGAATGCAGGTCCCTGTATTAGAAGAGTGGTATCTGCTCACAGCATCTCACCTTCTCCTCAACGCTTTCAGAATTTGAGCTCTCTCTCCACTTTCTTTTCAATCATGGTAGTCTAATCATTGGCACATCACCAGTGATTTGATTGCAGCCCTTTATAATTCCTGTGTAGAGAGATGCCATAATGACTTTTCCAGCAGTTTCTATGTCATCTGTTTACTCCATGTGACATTCCTTTCATCTCTTTACTTTCAGTTTATTTTATATTTTGGTTACTTAGCTTCGTATAGTAGATGAAAGTACTGTGAAGTTCCTTTTCAAAACCATAATATTTTTTGTTATGTTGCATGACCACCTCAGGAAACATGAAATTCGAAGAATTTAATACCAATATCACTTTGGGATCATTTTTTTTTCAAAGCAATAAAAGCCTTTTTGTTCATGTTGTTTCACTTTTCAGAGGAATTCATAGCTTTTTATAGATGTAAGCCATTTTATAACCCTGTCAAGGTGCTTTGAGGGAGAAGTTAACTGACTGAACATCAGCAAATGCTGGGATGTTTGATGCTAATGATCTCAGAAGGAGCCCTGCCTGATGTACATTCCACTTGAGCACTTCTTACCAAATATTGCTCTTGCCTTCCTCTGCAGTGATTGGTTCTGATCACTACAGAGAAAGGATGGAAGCTCATTTTACAAGACTGCATGTGTGCCTGACTGGTACCTATATGCATCCCCTCTCAGGTTTTTCTCTTCACTCCCTTACACAGAAACCTAATTTACTTGTTTCTTTCTTAAGTTCTTCATTTCAGAAAAAATAAGGAACATTTAAAAACTCCTCCTTTAGTATGTGTCTCTTTCTCTTTCTCTTTTTTTTTTTTGAGATGGAGTCTTTCTCTGTCACCAGGCTGGAGTGCAGTGGCGTAATCTCGGCTCACTGCAACCTCCACCTCCTGGGTTCAAGTGATTCCCCTGGGTCAGCCTCCCAAGTAGCATGGATTATAGGCATGCACCACCACACCCAGCTAATTTTTGTATTTTTAGTAGATATGAGGTTTCACCATGTTGGCCAGGATGGTCTCGATCCCCTGACTTTGTGATCTGCCCGCCTCCTCTTCCCAAAGTGCTAGAATTATAGGCATGAGCCACCATGCCCAGCCTAGGATGTCTTTCTTATTTCTGCCAGCTTTTTCTAGTATGTGTGGTCTGTGCAGAAGAGGGGACAGGAAGTTTATGTGACAAAGATCAGTCAGGCAAAACAATTCTGGCATTGTTTCTATTTTAGAGTTGTGAAACTGAAGAATGGGCAGGTAAACTGATATCTTCTATACTTTGTGAGATCATGATTCTCTGATTTGTTTACCCTAATGAAGCATACATAAACTAATTGACTAATAAAACAGATATATGGTAATTTCCTCTTGGGGCCAGTTGAATATACTGAGTATAATTTAGTTTACTGTGGGTGGCTTTCAAGCATATCTTTCAAACTTTCACTATTTTAGTACCCTGGCTAGAAAATGATAATCTCATAGTGAAAATATTAATTCATCTCCACAAGGGTTCTGAAGATACAGACTTCTCAGTAAATTCAGATACAGCTAACAACCATATTCAGGATACGATAAAGAAGGACTAAAGGTATCTCTTCGGTTTTCCAAATATCAGTCACTTATATGGGTTCCAAGTCTTCATTTCCCCAAGTTTGTTTTCTGCTACCCTAAGGACATTGCTACCTTCTCCTTATGTGGGTTACAAATAAATGGTTGGTGGCATTTTAATAACAAAGATTAACCAGGTTGTCATGTTAAGAACAGATGGGAGAAGGAGTTCTGGAAGGTAGCCTAGACAAGGCGATGGTCTTTGGAGGAAGTTCTCAGGTGTCTGCAATAGCCAGATATAGGTGATGGGGAGAAAGGCAGCAAACCACATTGCCATGTATGTACCTATGCAACAATCCTGTATGTTCTTCACATGTACCCCAAAACCTAAACCGCAATAAAATGTATTTTAAAAAATAGGTAGCAGAACTGGGCCTGAGCACAAACCACATGAGTTTACGGCACCCTGTGTAGTCAAACTCTCAACTTCACTTAAGCATTGTCTTTGCTTTCCTTCGGACCACTCACCTGACCTGTTACCACCCACTGTTTTGAGCAGTTCTTCAGCTGCACACCTGCTGTCCCACCCTGCCTGCAATAGGGCCACAAGTAGGACTGCTGTAGCCACAATTTACTATGTCCTTACCCTCCATGTAAACTGTGGGTACAGCAGTTCCTACCTACTGTCCTTTCCAAATGCAGGCAGCATGGTTTGGACAGCTGAAGCCTTAGTAATCATTCCAGGCTATAGTATCTCCTTGGGCCTCAAGCTAACACCAGTATCAAGACAACTTGAAGACAATTTTAGTTACTTTCAGGCTAATCATTTCCTTTTTATTTTCTTCTCATCATCCCTGAAACTCCCCCAAGTATTATGCAAGGCGTGGGCTCTTTTTGGTTAGTAAACTTCACTTTTCATCTCCTTTGGGTGTGCTTCCCCATTCTCATCATCTTCTGCTGGCTTAATTTGAAGCCCAAATTTCTTATTTGTAGATGATTAACAAATCTTCCACATTCTCAACATTTTCTTCCTGCATTTTGAACCTGGGTTTCCTTTAAAGACACTGACTCCCTGAAGCCACATTCCCCTTTCTCACACACATACACACATGCTCAGAGAATGAGGATGGCTATCTGGCAGCTTCCACCTTTCCCACTAGACTTTTCAAATATTTGTCACACTATACCAATGCCAAAGTATGTATAATCATCTATCCTTTGGAGGCTTCTCCCTGTGAGCTGCTCACAATTTACCCCTCCTTGTAACTCACATTTATGGTCCTGGAAATGTCCTCCATCGACAGCCACAAGTGAAATAGCCACCAGGTTCATGGTGTTACTTGATTCCCTGTCATACTGGTATATGATTTCTTCATTTGCTTGGAATGACTCATCAAACAGCCTAACTTTACAGTTCCTTGACCTCGGCTCTTCCTAGGACTTTTATCTCCATATGTCGACAGGAATCTACTTCGTTGGCACTTGTTACTAACTGGAGCTGTATCTATTATTCTTTCTCAACAAGAATCTCTTATATCTCAGCAACCTTCTAAGGCTCACTTACTATTTGACCTTTTCTGTACTTCCAACTTTGAGCCTTTTCTTCCCTTCCTATTTGCAAGCTTCCTAGGCTTCACTTTTAGGACTCCAATGTTGATCACTCAAATTTCTCTTTCACCAGCTCACTGACTTCCTTGGCCTTTCAACTCAACATCCAACCCCTGGAGCAGGTCTCTCATTGCCCTTTACCACTCCTGCAGCCAGTCGGAACAGCTGGTGAAATGAGTACAGCAATGGACTCACTCATTCATATGGATGGTGTTCACCCTACCTGCCATCACAGTGCAATTCCACAGGCCCTGCAAGTTCATGCTGACTGTATATCCCACTATTCTGCCTCAGAGCTAAAGATAACAGCACTGAAAATGACCTACCCTCCTAATCAGGAGATGGCAAATTGAACTGTTTAAAAAAGTTCTCTTTATATGTGCACATACATAATACATAACTTAACAGAAATGAACAAATGTGATTACACTATATGTATAAATTTGTGGGGAGAAATGCAGCAATCTGAATTCTTTTCCTTTTTGGTTTAGTTTCCAGTTCCTGTCTTCCCATTCTCCACACCAACATCATCCCTCACCTCATAAGCAAACACCTAGAAAAGCTATGTCAATAATCTAGAATGTATCTGGGATGTTTTTTCTCAAGTTCATATGCTTAAACATACATACATTCTCATACATATACACCCACATACTTATAAACACACATGCATACCATGGATATATGCTTTGGGACCTTTGTTTTAAAAGATAAGATCATAATATACACATCTTCTGTTTCTTGCTTTTGTCATTAGACATTATTTGGCAGAAATCACTCTAGATGAAAAGGTTTCATTCTAAATAATTTTTAGACCTAGTTATTAACTTGTTCCATTATACAAACTCATTAACATTTATTGAGTACCTACCGTATGCCACACTGAAGCCTGGCATTTATTCAAATTTCAGAATTGAGAAGGGAATAGAGAGATTCATATAATAGTCCAGCCCTTCTACAGAATAGATGGAAAATCAAGGCTCCATAAATATACGTGATTTATTCAAATTCATGCAGCCAGTTGATGCCATGTCTTAAATCAAAATTTAGCTCAGACAGCCCCCAAGTCCAGTCCTCTTTTGATCATACAAATCAGAGTCCCATAAATTAGCATATAATTACTTACAACTTAATGTGAAAATATACTACCACATAAGATAAACATTCAAGCCTGGAGTAGGGAGAGGATAGGGAGCAACAAGAATTCAGGAAAGTTCCTGATAATGGTTTGTTGTCTGTGTGGATAGACCAAGTCATCTTTATTGAACCAAATTTATCAACCAGTGAAGACTCACTAAGATATCCAGCATTTAATTGGACATCAATAAAAGAGAGAACATAGTATTGAAGAGCTTTAAATGAAATTCATTCTCTGTCTTAACAGAGCACTTTTCACAGAGCGAAAATCATGGGTTGACTGTGAGGGATGATCTTCCCTGGCATCTAAACCACATCTGGAAAGGTCCAGATTTCAAATTATTGCTCTTTTGTCAGTTCTGGAACACCTAACCTTGAGAGCTAGGAAGATGTTCTCCAAGATGCTGAAACTTGTCACATTATATGTGTCTTAATGTTCATAGAAAAAAAAAACAGGCATATACATGCCATTATCTATTTTTTTGAGACAGGGTCTCACTGTGTCGTCTAGAGTGGACTGCCATGGTCCGTCCGATCGTGGTTCATAGCAGCCTCCAACTCCTGGGCTTGAGCTACTTGAGTGGTCCTCCCACCTCAGCCTCTGGAGTAGCCAGAACTACAGGTGCACTATCATGCCTGACTAAATTTTTTCTTTAAATTTTCTGTAGAGATAGTGTTTAGCTATGTTGCCCAGGCTGATCTCAAACTCCTGGCCTCAAGTGATCCTCCTCCCACCTGGTGTGAACCACCATGCCTGGCCTTGTGTTTCTTAATGATGCTTCTATGAATCTATTTGTCAAAAGTAAACTGCTGTCAGATTTTTGTGCATTCCGTACTTACCTCTTTGCTCCGAAGTACCCTGACTGCCAGTCTATGTATTCAATCATCAAATAACTTTGGGTTATCTATTCTATGCCAGGCACTACTATGGTACGCCTTGAATAAAGGGAGGCTATGTTTGCCTGGGCCTTCCACTTCACAGGCAAGAACTGCACTACTGAATCTCCTGTGTGTTTGTCCCTCCAGTTAATTTAGTGTAGACTCTGTGACCTTCACTGACAAAATAGTGAAGAATGAATAAATGTTCCTTCAACCCAGGTAATTCTTTGGTTATTATAAAACTGATTGGATCTTTTGTATGCATTCTAAAGACTCCGAAGAGAGTCCTTGAAGGTAAATTTCACTGGAAGATGTGCACCAGAGACCCCCTGAGACATCCAGCTGCAGGGAACACCTCAGCTTAATCAGTATGTGATGAGCTTTCATGTCATAGTGTACCTGACAGTTGGATGACAAATTGCTTTCAGTCCATGCTGGGTTTTCTGTGGCAGTTGAGAAGCAGGACTAGGTTCTGGGTCGTTACTGTGTATGTCATCTTTTTCTTTCAGGGCTCTGTGTTTCCATGCAAATAATTATAATAGCGTGGATTTATTTGACACCTACTAAGTGTCAGATTTTCTACCATGTACTTCACAGACTTTTTTTTTCTATACAACATTAGGAGTCATGTAGTATCATCCCCACTTCAGAAAGGAGGTTCAGAGAGTTAGGGTAACTTACACAATGAAACAGAGCCACAAGAAGCAGAGCAGGGGTGAAGCTCAGATCCCTGTGTCTCCAAACTCCAGGCTGAGACCCCTGTCTGTGCTACCCCACACAGTTCTGAGGCAGAAGAGAATCAAGAGGTGAAGACAGAAGTTGGGGCAGGGGTTATGTTCTGATGGGTCCATTTTTAAAGGAGAGCCAGATTTTCTGAAGCAGAATTTTAACTTTTAAATATCTGGGAATTTTAAATATCTAGGAAATATTTCACTATCATCAAGTACATCCTACATGAATAGGATGTACTTGATGATAGTGAAATTTTCCCTAGAGCTGGGGTTTCTTGTTGAATGTTATACCCATGCAAGTACTGTGTACCATTGTGGAAAGGTGAACAGATTGACTTTTCAGGGAGTGTGACAGTTCACAAAGACAAAAAAAAAAAAAAAAAAAAAAAGGAAGGAAAACTAGAATTCTCAGTCCTGACCAAAACCATCTCTAGGTTATTTATGGCTTATCTAATATTTGTTTCTCTGGGAAATCAGATAACCCAGCTCTTAACAACTATAGACTTCTCCCCATGCTTTCTGAGGATACCTCTGTGTCCCTGTATCTAACGATTTTAACTATAGGTGAAGTATACAGGTTAAGTGGCCTAAATTGACACTTTACAGGGAGAAAAAGTCTCTCTTAAGTCTATGTGCTATAAATACGTAATTATTCACATTTAAACTTCAACATTCTATTGCTTTTACATTTATTTTATATTCTTTTTTTCACCAAGTTTCCTTTGCAATTGATTCCTATGTGATTGTATTAACATGTAAGTATTATTTACTCAAGACAAGTGGAAAATCTCAAGAAAAGGCTAAGAGCCCTTGGGAGCTAGGAATTAAATTGTTGTAAAGTGACATGTTGCATAGAACACAACATAATTTATAATGTGTCGCATCAATATACTCGTTTCGAAGATATCAACATTAGCTGAGGAATCCTAATTTCTGCCAATTACCATTGTTTGGTAAAAGATTAGGAGTTCTGGATTTAGCTGCTTGCTAATGAAATAAATGGTTTGCTTCATGTTAATGTTATACAGTTGATGCCTAGCTAATTTCTTGGTACCCCACTATCTACCTTGAACTCAGTCTGGGTTTCCCTTCATCTTTGTAGGTTTCTGAGCTATTTCTATACTGTCTACATATCTTGATTAGCTAATCCATATATTAAGCATATATTCTGACAAGAGTTCAGTGACTTGGACCCTCAGCCCATGACACTGACTACCACTGACATGTTGCATGTGAGTGGGGGGAGATGAAATTAGTTTATTATAATATGAATTTTAGGAAGATATAACAGAAGAATCCTCTAATCCATTCTACAGAAAACTTTTTGTTTCTCCAACTTTATTACCTTCCATTATTCCATCTCAGCTGTTTCCACTTTGTGGGATTGCTAGGGTCCATGGGTGAGGATCTGGCATGGGTGTGTGTGCGTGTGTGTGTGTGTGTGTGTTACTTTTTGCTGTTAATTATTCTAAGAAAAGCAAATGCTCAAGTAAAGTGAAACAGACAATGGTTCACAGTAAATATCGAGCTGTGTTTGTATTGCTGCCAACTCTTCGGGAGAATTTCTTATCTGTTCCTATGGAAAACATATCAGAAAATATATCAATAAAACATATAAATGAAATTCTGAAAACTACATAAGATTCATATATCTTGATTATCTAAAATAGAGACATTTTATTATTTATGAAGATGAAATGTTTGTGGTTTGATGCCAAAACATTTAGTACTAATAATTATTCCATATACAGTGTTTGCATTAATCTTGACAACACTAATTCACAGCATGAGTTCTTTGCCTTTGTGTATGAAGCCAGTTTCTTGGGCAAATTACCAATGTAATTACCTTACTATTATTCAGCAAACCATGTATGTTCAAATATTTTAGAAGTAGCTGTACAGAACCAAATAATTTATATTTTAATGCTATATACATCAACATATTCTGCTTCACTTTGACATTACTATTTTAACTTCAAATTCAACATGTCTCTGTTAAAACCCTTGATTTCCAGGATAAAGCAGTGTCTCTTGCTGACTTCCTGTCTCTTTTGTTTGTCATAGAAAGATTTCCCTAATGTTGGAAACTTAAAGTCTAACTTAGTGACTCCTCTCATGTTTTCCACATCTAGTTCTTGGCAACATCCAGAAATTCTATCTTCCTGTTCTGTTTTTCAACTATCTTTTTAGCTTTATTTCTAGTGCCTCCATCTCAGACCTCTACTGATTCATTGAAATTATTTTTCATCTCTCTATCATTTTTCCTCTTCTAATTCATTCTACGCATCAATGTCTCTCTATCTTGTGGCATCTGTAAACCACTTAGTGGACATCCAGTATACAAGCAGACCAATTATAGGTGTAATTTTAAAATATTTACTGCAATTTGCAAGAGAATTGTAAACCAAAAATTAATGGTAATAATAGCAATTATAATAATGAAAAACAACTATTATGTTAATAAGGGTAAGGAAGAATGTTTTCAAAGTCTTTCGTCAGGTATCTATATCCATCTCAAAGAGAATTTAAACAACAGATTCGATTCCATATAGAGATCATTTCTTCATTTATCCTTTATTCCTACTAAATCAGAAATACCCTAATTTGGAAAGGTAACAAATGTTTGGTGGTTTGTTAACTAGTTCTGACAAACTAGTTTTACAAGGTACAGAAATTATGGAGAGAGTTTTCACTGATAGATGTTCAGTGCCCCAAAGGGGATCTCATTAGGATGAGGGCATGACCTCTCAAATGGAGCCAGATTGTTGAATATATCAACCCAAAAGATAACTAACAAATGGATTGCTAATGAATACTTGGTGGAATTTGCCTCTGATGATCATTTATTCACATTCAGTTGGGGCATTCAGATGTGTTAAATATGGCCAGTAACAGCACTGATTTATTTCCTCATTTAATTTGGAGTATCTTTAAATAGTTATAAGGAAACCCTTGTCAACTAATCCACTGACATCCAGATTTAACTTTTTAAGGAACTTTTCCTCTCTTTCCTTAAATATTAGAAATGATGATATGTTGCTCATGAAGTAATAGCATCAGGCTTCTCCACTTTCTGTTTGGTTTTTGTGTGTTGTATGTGCTACTCATGAAAACCATTACAACAGTAGAGATTCTTGTTCTCACATGCAGATTCACAATGTATTTTCTCCCTGAAAACTTGTTATTTTCTTTAGAAACTTTATGCCAAATGGCATATAATTCACAGTACTATTTTCATGTCTTTCTACTTTTACATCTCCAATGGATTAAGTTTGCAGCATTAATTCATTCTGTGTGGTATTTTGTATTTAAGAGTTAGTACTCTTAAATACAATAAGGCAGACAGCTTTAAATCCATGTGTCTAATATCCTACAAAGACCAAACAGTCATACTGGATATTTCCCTCAGTCTAAAAATAAGGGAAAATACTAATATGCAAATTATATAAAAATGAATCTGCTGAAATGGCACCCTGTTTGCCAGATGTTACCTGAGATAACCAATCCAAATATTACATTTATGTGAAATGTTTTAAAATGTAAGAATTATTAAGGAGATGATAAATTTTTATGAGAATCATAATTAATCATATAGTTCAAATTTTAAGGTGCCTGTCTATGGCCAACCCCTAGTTTTTCACAGGTTTCACCTTGGGAAGTAATGGCTTGTCCTTTGGCTTATTTTAGCAATTAACTATCCTTTAAAAACAACAAAACTTTCAACACTCAGTAAGTTTGATAACCTGTGTGATAAAGTCAGAACTCATTAGCCTGATATTCAGGGTCTTCCTAAAGGGCTCCATCTTACCTCTTCTGACTTAGGTCTTAATCTGCTGATCCACCTGGGGTGTCTGCTGAAAGCTGCTCAGGGCAGTTACTCAGACTCTCTCCTTTCTTTCCCTCTCCCATGCCCCAGGACTTGTTTGTACAACTGGCCCAGGAAACTTGGCTTGATTTATTCTCCATGGGTCAGCCCAGATTCTTGCTTGTGAATGGAAGCAGGATAATGGAGTCAAACTTAAACTGCATTTTCTAACCATGTCTTCATTATTCATTCTCTGAACCATCCTCTAACCAGTTTTTACTGGTTTCTTCCCCAAATATACATTTTATTTCTCATTTCAACTTAAATTTACAGTGTTCCATTCATCAGAAATGTCCCTGTCTTGTCTGCCTAGTCAAATTCTTCAACTCCCAACTCCTGTCATACTTCCTATAGAAAATATTATTTGATTACCTTGGCTGAACTATCTCCTTTCTAGAATCCTATTGCATTTACTTTTGTTGTAATTATTTAGGCAGTGGTTGCTTTGAAAGCATTTACTGTATTTTCTGGAAAGTGCACTTAAATTGTGTACTGCTCTTCAATTAATGATTATCTGTTTCCCCATACTAGATTATAAGCACCTTGAGGACAAATATTAACTCATCTACACATATGTCTGTTCCAGGGCTTTAGCATACAGTTAATAATGAACAAATATTATATTACAGTAAAACTTTATCCCAAGATTTTCTCAGACTCATCTAAAACAGAGGCAAGAACTTAGTAACAGTAATATGCCTGTTTAATAAAGCATTCAATTCCAAATATTTTATTAATTATTTATAGCTTCATCAGCGTCTGCTTGGAATCAGTGGCATTTTAATTTATATATTTATCAAATACTAACATAGTGTGCACTGTGTGTTAGATATTCATTTTCTATGCACTTTACAAAACATTATTTTATTTAACTTGCAAGATAACCATCTGAAGTAGGTGCCATTATTATCCTTATTTTGTGTATGAAGAAATGGATTTACTGAGAAGTAACTTAGCCAAGTGACAGAAGTAGTTACTAATAGGTTTAGTATTTGAACCTACATTTGTAACCACTGTGCTCCAGGAACTTAGGTAACAGCTTTAATGAAAGAAATGATTCTGCTAATTGGCGTAAACTACTTACATGTTTTGTTGGCTAGGTCACCTGTCACTCTCAGTTCGGAATCTTTCTGGAACTGTCCTTTAGAGTCTGGTGGGAGGTGTTCTTCAACTCACCATCCTTTGGGTTTATGTTGCCATATACAGTACCCGTAATTTTATTTCCTCTTTCTTTCCTTTTGAGATCTAAGCTTCCTTAAATTTTTAACCTTTTAATCTTTTTTAGAAAATAATGTTTTCTTTATGAATATGGCTCTTAATTGCTAGAGTTTCCCAATAACCAAATGAAAATTGCATTTAGGTTTAGAAAATGCTTTCATCTATATCCGCTGGCTAAATGTATGCAACCAAAGTAAAGTTTGCAATTGGGTATTTGTGGTTTGCAGTATTTGAGTAGTGTAAGCATCAAATATGGTTAATTCTATTACCTAGTTTCTTCTAAAATTACCATAAAGATTTAGGTCTAAATTAGATAATCATTTCTAATTATTCTTCTCTGGAAATTGGAAATGAATGAAGTCCCATGTTTTCTGTGTGCTAGTTCATATATTTTGGCATAATAATTATTAGTAGTAATATATTACTATTGCTTTTCTGTTTACTTAAAAGTATATTTTGTAAGGTCAGGCACGGTGGCTCATGCCTATAATCCCAGCATTTTGGGAGGCTGAGGGGGGTGGATCACAAAGTCAGGAGTTTGAGGCCAGGCTGGCCAACATGGTGAAACCCCCATCTCTACTAAAAATACGAAAATTAGCTGGGCATGGTGGTGGGTGCCTGTAATCCCAGCTACTTGGAAGCTGAGGCAGGATAATTGCTTGAACCTGGGAGACGGAGGTTGTAGTGAGCTGAGATTGTGCCATTGCATTCCAGCCTGGGCAATAGAGCAAGACTCCAACTCAAAAAGAAAAAAAAAAGGTATATTTTGCAGTGGTTTACTTCATTCTAGGTGGGAGGATAACATGTTATTTTCTTAAAATGAAAATTATATGTCAATGAATGTGTCAATGTTCTATGTAAGTAGCAATCTAGGAATGACTGAAAAGGGATTATTAAAGTGTTTGGGAAAATATTTCTTCCACCTATTTACTGCCTAAACTAAATACTAACCCAGAAAACATTTACGTCCTAGTCTACAAATCTGTAGGGTGACAGAGCACTCTGAGCTCTGTAATGCATGCCCAATTTATCAGGCCCAGAGAGACATGAGTATGCGTCTTTGGTCACATCCCACACCTGTGCCCAGGACAACTGTTTGGAGACATTTTGTTCCAGACTAATTGCGTCACCTATTATGTTCATGTTCCTGGAATTTGTGATACAAAGAACAATGTATAGCCAATCAATAGCTTATGTATTTGAATGCATATTCTTGGTAAACAGGAACTGCCTCTTGTATTTTTCCTAAAAACCCACTTGTAATGGCTGGTAATTTGAGTGTATACTCAGAGCAACTCGAATCTACGCTCCAGAGTGGCCATCTTCAACAATTACCTTTGAATAAACTCTTTTTAAATGAGAAAACAAAAGCAAAGCAAACAAAAAAATCTGTAGTGTCAGCTGTGTTTTTCCACATTGCAAATAGGAGGGGGAAAGAATAAACCTTGCCTATATCTAATGACTTAGTGTCATAGGGATTCAAAAATGTTGTTTGTCATTTGTACCTTGATATGCTAATGGTGAAATCTCCTGTTTGTCTATTTGATCTTCCCATCTTAGATTTCTTACCTCAAACCCATTCTGTGACTTCACCACCAGATTAATATTCTTTCCTGATCTCTTGGAATTTTAATAAAAATGGCATGGTCGTGGGGTTTCATGAAGCTTGCAGCCCTGTGAGGGATTCAGATAATAATAAATCAATCTCATAAGTAAATGTAATTTTAAATAAGAGCTTACAAAAAAGGGAATATGGTGATAATAGAGCCTAGACAAAGGAATATATTACCCAGTTAGTAGACTTTTATATGCTAGGCAAAGGGACTGATATTTAAATAATGTACAGGAGTCATCTAATCAGAATGATAGGGATGGTGTGTGAAGAAGGGTCTTTTGTGAAGATGGATCAACATGTATGAATAGATACCATGATAGGCAGGAGCACAGAGGTTTTGAGAAAAGGAAGCTGTGGTCACAGTCACAGCTGAAGGAGACAGTGGGAGAAGGGAATTCAGCAAACTGGTGAAGGTGACAGGATCATGTGGTACCTCATAGGCTCTGATTAAGATTCTTTCTATATCTTTAGAGCTATGGAAACTCATTGAAGAGTCTTCAACGAATAACATGATCAGATTTGAAAAGACCATTCTTGCTACAGTGTAGAAAATAGTCATTCTTAGATCATTCTTGCTAACTTTTCCATGAGAAAATGAGTAACAGATTAGAAAAGATCATTTTTGCTACAATGTATGAAACAGTTGGGAAGAAGGTAAACTATGGGAAGACCATTTGAAGGCTATCATGAAGAAAAATTCTGATTATTTAGATTAGGTGATGGAGGGAAAAGGATGAGGAACACAGAGGATAGCAGGAATTGGCAAGGCAGAGATGTGAAGAATATAATCCATGACTATAGAACAAGAAGTGCTGAAAGAGCATGTTTCAGAACATTTAGAATTGAGAGGAATTTGGCATATCTGGAGCAGAGTTTGTTTGTTGGGAATGATTGTTCTGGAGAGGCAGTAGGGGCCAAATTATGAAGGTTCATTTTTGTGATGCTAATGGTAAAAGGAACAACTGAATAAATTGAGCAGGGAATCACAGTCAGATGTAGAGTCCAGAGAAGTCTCTGATGGATGGAGGATGCTTCACATCTCTTATGAAATTAATTGAGAAACTGCTATTTTTCATATAAGACTTTTAATTATCTTTCATTTAGTTCCCAGAGGCTACTGGGCATAGGCACCTAGTAAGTAATTGCTAATAACAACATGCTTATTTTGGGCATGGCAGTGTGGAAATATATTCCTGCCAAGTAATCAGTGCCAGTTTTAAGCTGGTAGGATTTATAAAGAATGGAGAAGGGAGTCTTTTGCCTCCATTAGGAGAAGGCTATGCCTTCTCTTCTTCATAGTGACTCATTCCAGGTTGGCACAAAATAACTTTAATCAATTAGTGTAAATAATAGCATATCATTTTAAGCCTGAAATGGACATTAGAGGTTATCAGTTCTCTGGAAAAAGTCTGCAGAATATTTTTCTTTCAATGATATTATCATACATATCATAGCCCTTGAATCTTTCCAAAACATTGAGTCAATACTTAAAACACCCCTAAAGAGCCACTCATCCCATTTTTCACATTTGGATCTTGTATTCATTTTTAGAAAATTTTAAGAAGGTCTTAATTTCAGACTGCTTCTATAAAGGACTTACCTAGTAGCATGGTAAAAGTGCAGTCCATGAAATTAAATTCCTGATCTGAACCTCAGGTCAATTAACTTCCAAAAAAAAAAAACCCTCTTTTGGAGACAGGATCTCGCTCTGTTGCCTAGGCTAGAGTGCAGTGGTGTATGATCATGGCTCACTCACTGCAGCCTCAACCTCCTGGGTTCAAATGATTCTCCCACCTCAGCCTCCAGCAACTGAGACTACAGGAGTGCAGTATCAGACCTGGCTAATTTTTAAATTTTTTATTCAGAGATGGGATCTTGCTATGTTGCCCAGGCTAGTCTCAAACTCCTGGGCTCATGATCTGCTCTGCTGGGTGCTATACTAAGCTGACAATGTTGAATAATACCTAATTCTTCTCCAAAGAGAGAGGTCGTCAACTGATGAGGGAAATACACAGGAGAGCAGGCAATGAATGACAGAGCAGTGTCAGAAGTGCTAGGTTAAGGATCTTCATAAGGTTCTAAGGGAGGCCATCCTAATTCAAACCAGGAAGGATCAGAGAAGATCATAAAGATAACAGCCACAAGTGGTGTCTTGACGTAAGCTGAATAAGGAAGATTGAAGTGAAATTGTCCATGAAAAAGGAAGAAAGAAGAATGTAGAAGACCAAAGGGGAAAGAGAGAAAGACAAAGTAAAGCACCTTTTGATATCGTTGCTGAGTTCTGTGAAAGGCTGGCAAAGTGGGCAGAATTCATGTTTGGAAGCATCTTATATTCAAATTAAGGAGTCTCTATTTGACAGACAGCTTTAATTCTGTGCGTCTAATATCCTACAAAGACCAAAGAGTCAGAGTGGATATTTTCTTCAATCAAAGAATAACAAACTTTTCTTCCCAAAGGGAAAAACTTTTATTTATGAAAAATGCGGTAAAATATAGAATAGGAAATTCTCAAAGGTACAAGTTCTTCTTGAACAATGAGAAATGTAAAAATCATAAAATTATTGTATGACACACTCCTTTTTTTTTAGAAAGAAAAAGAAAAGAAGAAAGAAAGAGTGAAAGAAAGAAAAAAAAAGAATGAAAGAGAGAAAGAAAGAGGAAGAGAAAGAGGGAGAGAGAATGGGATTCTTGTTCTATTGCCCAGGCTAGAATGCAGTCTAAAAATGGCTATTAAAAACCTCTTATATGCCAATAATTGTGCTTAACAATGGAGATGGAAGGAATAAGGGATGAAAATAACAAACAAGCAGCCAACCAATATTTTATTTAAACCTGTGAAATGCTATGCAATTGCTAAGGAGTGATTTACTTCCAATTATGTGGTCACTTTTAAAATAGGTGTAATGTGATATGGAGAAAAATGTATGTTTTGTGGATTTGAGGTGGAGAGTTCTGTAAATATTTGTTAAGTTTACTTGTTCCAGGTCTGAGTTCAAGTCCTGGATATCCTTGTTAATTTTCTATCTCATTGATCTGTCTAATACTGACAGTGTAATGTTAAAGTCTCCCACTATTATTGTGTGGGAGTCTAAGTCTCTTTGTAAGTCATTAAGAACCTGCCTTATGTATCTGGGTGTTCCTGTATTGG